>CAJUYH010000396.1:26577-42602 GCA_910591685.1 Galerucella tenella | reverse complement strand
GGAAAATCAAAGAAAGTGCTTTAATACAACTAAATGCAGATAAATGTGTAGCTAGTATATCAGCCTATTGTAGTCAAATTTGGTTACCAATGTTAGAAAGAGAAATTTCCAATAATCAATTACCTGCGTTATCAGGATAGCATCATAAGTTTTTATCCAGGTTTTCTTATGCTTTATAGTTTGAATAGTTGTTAATCGATACACATTTCAATACACAAAATCACAAAACTGAGTATACATATTTCAAAAAACTTAAATATTCATATACAAAAAAAACTATTAAGAAACGCGTTTTATTAACAACATTTCCAATATAAGCGAAAGAAACGCGCTATCCCAATAAAAACCGTTCCTGGAACGTGCACTTCACTGGATTTCCATTTCTAGTAGACTATCATATTGTTGGAATGTCATAAAATGAAGTGTTTCATTGCACATTTTGCCACAGATATGATCTACTATGAATGGACCTTAATAAAAATTTGATAACAAAATTTTGCAGTCTTAAACTTCAAAATAATTTTTGATTGTCTAGTTGTCAAATTTTTTCTGTTGTGTCAGTTAGGGATAAAAAATTAATTTTCTACTCATTTTTTCTTGACAACGGTAGCTGGAACGCTACCGAAACGTTGAAATAAAGAATTCAAAAATATTGTGGTTTAATTTCCCAAGAAATTAAAAAAAAAAAAGAGGTTATGTGAATCGACGCATAACCATATACTCCGACAGTCAGGCAGCAATTAAAGCCCTGAGTGGGTATACCAGCAACTCAGGACTTGCTAACGAATGTCGAGAACTACTTGCTAATCTTGCAAGGCGGAACGTGGTGCGGCTAGAATGGATTCCAGCCCACTCTGGTTTTGAAGGCAACGAGATGGCGGATGCACTGGCTGCGGAAGGGGTGGCAGCTCCTTTCTGCGGCCCGGGCCCGACCCTGGGCCTAACAAAACAAAGAATACGCAAGGAGACGAAGAAGTGGCTGAGGAATCAGCACCCCGCTCATTGGAATGCTCTGCAGGGTCCTAGACAATCCAAACTTCTACTGAAGGGATGGACTGATGGACACGCCAGGGCAGCCACTGAACTACCAAGGAGTAGGCTAAGGAAGATAGCAGGACTCCTAACAGGGCACTGCTGTATGAGGAAGCACCTCATATTTCATATTTCAATTCTGATAGAAAGCCCATTATATAGCGGGCAATTCGGAGTAATGAAATATTATCAGTTCATTTCTCTCAAAGTTTTTGCAATGTATGCATACGTATTAAACGTGAACTATATGTTGTCATAGAAAAAGTATAGTATGCATCTCGCAACAAAATGGCAATTTTGCACTCGTATGAATTTCAAATTTCATCCTCGTGCAAAATGGGCATCATTTTGTTCTCATTGCATAATATACTATTTTGATACTGACAAAAAAAATTAAAACAAAATCGGTTGGAAAATGCGGATCTTACGGGGGTGCTCCCAAACAAAATGGGTCACACTTAATAAAACAAACTTCATTTTCACCTGAAGAAACCGCCTCTTGAAAGCTGTCACAATCCAAAGTAACGCCAGTTTTTGGAATACCATACTTGTGCCTCATGTACTCAGCCTTCACATTCGAATTCACCGGTTCGGGAAAAAGCGTTTCATTGGTACTACATCTTTCTAATTCCGGTAAAATGGGGTATTGCGGTTGAAGCTGTTTCCCTTCTCTATCCATACACAAACACTCATCAGATGCGGCGTACTTGGCAGATCTTTGCCGAGTCTTGTAATGATACTTGGAAGGTTTTTTATCTCCCCGACGAGAGATATAGCTCGTAGAAACTGGTTGTTTTTGCTGGTCGAACGCGTTGATTGGAGTTAGAATTTCGTTAAATTGTAAAACTCTTTTACTTTCCAATAGTTTTTCGTACGCAGTTAAAATATAACTGTTCGATCTGCCGGAAATTGGATACGGTAGAGTCGAAAAACTTTGCGTAACGTCCATGTTGGTATTCATTGAGGAATAATATCTTTTGATGTAATCAGATTGACAGTGAGTGAGTTTATTCAACCTATGCCATTTATGGAAGTTGTTGATTCTCCATTGTAAGTTGCGTATTTTTGTAAATGGACTGCTGTCTTCTTCAAATTCGGAAAAGTTATTCTTAAAACCTGATTTAAGTTCGCTTTGAGGGATCGGTTTTTTCTCGGCTTTCTTACACAAGAAATGATAGCTGCGTTCCGAATTCGTACAAGGTAACTTTGTGATGTCATCGTCTTCTTGGGTATAGTTTTGATTATAAGCCATGTTGAATAGGGATCTTTGCTGCATTAAAAATACCGAAAATACTTGTTTTGGTGAGTAAGTACAAAATTTTCTTATATCTCCAAGTCTTTTGGTTAATTCTGGCATACATCGATGTTGGGTTGGAAAATAATGGCGTTGTATAGACGGTTTTACGAACTGACTGGAGTCGGTTGGCCTCTCTGTACGGTCCTTATTAATTTTACTCTGTTTAAGTGCTGCTGGTCTACAATAATTCTGAAATATAATATGTTTTATAGTATAATTGTCGCATAAACAACTTTAGACTGGTAAAAACTGTGAATAAGCTCATATAATTTGGTAGTATCGAAGAGTTTTAATAACGACAATCCCTTAACTATTACAAGCTGACAAAAGAGACAATACCGTGTCTAGTTTGAGTAGGGATTGCAAGTAATTAATTTGCAGTCAAGTTAGCTAGACAAGGCTATAGAGCAGTCTTTCCCAACGTGGGCGATAACGCCTCCTTGTGGGCGCTGCAGGAATAAAGGGGGGCGGTAAGAGACCCAGAAAAAAAAGGGGGCGTTGTGTAGGGCTTTGGGGTCGATTTATAATTTCATCTACCTAGCTAGGAAGACTCTTAGACACCGACTGAGCTCTCGACTCTCGACTACATCTTGTGAACATCAACTAATATTAATTAAGATATAGCTCAAACTCGGTTCGATATAATAGACCGCGGGCAATGATGTTTTAACAAATTTTTGTTAAATAATCCGATTTGTACATTCCTGTATCAATCGGCTGGTTCTATAATACTTGTTCTTGCTTGTCGAGTACGATTGGGCGTCGAATGAGATAAACGAGTTTATGCACGTTTATCTTATTCCTGTTGGTGCGTGCTGCTTATGAGCTTATGCAATCCTATATAAACGACGTAAATTTATTTTATTTTCATTTGCGGTTTCGCGCATAATAGATAAGCAGTACTTGATTTCAACACTTACGTATTTCTCGAAACAAAAAAATGTCGGAAGTAAAAATGAAGAGACGGTAATACTCTGCGGAATATATTAAATTCGGATTTATTGAAAATCCCACAAACCCGTCGTCGCCTTTGTGTCTTCTATGTCTAAAAACATTTTCGAACGAAGCAATGAAGCCTTCAAGACTGCAAGATCATTTGAATAAAATGCATCCAGATAATAAAGACAAGAATGTAGCATATTTTCAAGACCTAGAGAAGAAGCATAATACTCAGCAAGATGACGACGGACTTCGAGCTTCGTACAATATCTCTTTGTTAATTGCTCAAAAAGGCAAACCACACAACATCGGAGAAGAGTTAATTTTGCCAGCAATAAAGGAAGTAATAACTGCTATGCTTCATAAACCGGCCGCAGATATTATCCGAAAAATTCCTTTGAGCAATAATTCTGTGCAAAGACGAATTGATGAAATGGCTGAAAACATTGAAGAATCATTGTGCAATCATCTGAGGACTAGTCAATTCTCAATTCGGCTCGATGAGTCCACTTTACCAACTAATGAAGCGTTGTTGCTATCTTACGTGAGGTTTATTAAAGATGAGAAAATACGCGAAGAACTATTGTTTGCCAGAAATTTGGAGACAGATACAAAAGGCGAAACCATATTCAATATATTGGAAAAGTTTTGTGAAGAGAAAGAGATTCCTTTGGAAAATATTATATCAGTTGCTACGGATGGCGCTCCGGCTATGACAGGGCGCCATAAAGGCTTCATAGCGTACTTAAAAAATAAAATTCCAGATGTCCTTGCTATACATTGCGTTATTCATAGACAACATTTGGTTGCTAGAAACTTAAGTGAACGACTATTTCAAAGCAGTCAATAAAATCCGTAGCAGCTCTTTGAATTATAAATTATTTCATCAGCTTTGTGTTACTAATGACGAAGATTTCAACCGTTTGTTGCTTCATACTGAAGTTCGTTGGCTGTCAAGAGGCAATTGTCTTATTCGATTTTACAACCTGTTTGACTCTGTGATAGAGTTCCTGGAAACTAAAGATACAGAACTGCGCAACAAGCTCATAACATCAAAGAATGATATAGCTTACATGACAGACCTGTATAAATTGTTCAACGACATGAACCTCCAACTGCAAGGCGATGAACTAAATTTAATTAAAACAAAAAATGTCGTTGCTGCTTTCGCAGCCAAACTGCTTCTGCACAAAAAGAATATGGGCAGACGTGAGTTTCACAATTTTCCGAATTTATCAGTATCCCGCAGTAACGACGATTTGTTTGCCTACTGCCAACATTTGGAAAACCTCCACATTGACTTCACCGAACGATACCAGGACATTTTAAACTTGGAAATACCAGACTGGGTGTTGGATCCGTTTTCAAATGTCAACACAGCAATGTCACCTCAGCTGGAAGAAGAACTTATGGAATTGACAACAAACGAAGAAATAAAAATCAAGTTCAAAAATGGATATCAAGAATTCTGGCTACAAAAACCGATCCCGCAATTGTACCCTGGATTGTGGTCAATTGTTCAACGATTTTTGATAGCATTCCCATCGTCATATTTGTGTGAACGTGGATTTAGTGCTGTGGCAACACTGCTTACTAAAAAGAGAAATCGTTTGCGTGTTACCGAATGTGGCGACTTGCGGCTGTTTTTGAGTAAATTGGAACCTGATATCAACAAACTTATTGAACAGCATCAGATTCAACCTTCACATTAGTTTTTATATAAGAATTGATTATGTTTGTTTTATTTTCAATAAAAGATACTCTGTCCGAATACTATAAAGTTGCGTTTCAATAATCAGTTATAAGTACTTAGCGGTTTTTAAGTATGTTTAAAAAGGGGGGCGTTGAAAAATAATTTATTCTCAAAGTGGGCAGTGGACAAAAAGTTTGGGAAGGTTGGGAACCCCTGCTCTAAAGAGAGGCTTCATAGGTCTGGAACCGTTCTAAGTAATCGCAAAGAATTGCAAAAGAGTAGAAATCCGGAACTGGAGGTTGAGGGGTTTAACCTTATTTGGAATTAATAGTGAAACTTTGTAAAACAAGGAATGGCAAAAATCATATTATTCGGACCTCGCTAAAAAATATCTCGATTTTTTTTCACTTTCTGCTTGTGAAAGGTTGAATCTAGCCATCTCTCGGAGTACTTTTACAATTTTTTGAAAAAAAAAACTAAAAAAAACAAGATATATCGTATTTCGAAAAAATACTCCTAGAGATGCCTCAATTATACAGTTGTCTTTATTGCAAAAAAATTATCGCAATCCATCAATAACTACTAGGTCAAAAATGATTTTTGCTGAACCCCTGCAGACACAATGACGCAGCATTTTTTATGACTGATTCGAGCGCCCTCACACCAAATAAGCACTTTTACATAGATACTATGAATTATTGAATGAATCGTAATTTCATTCATAAAAACCAAAAATAGCACTGAAGCTATTCCAAAAATTTCAGCACATGTGATGATGTCAATAAAAGTTGCGAAAGGGATTTATTGCATTCTCGAATAAGATTAGGTATAATATTAACTAGGTGATAAAAACGTACACATTTTTTGCGAACGGCTGAGGCGAGGGTGATGCACAAAGAGCCGGCCAGATATGCATGTATAACAAAGAGAAAAACAGTTAGATTCGGAAATGTGGAAAAATGAAAGAAGAAAAAAAGTCACACCTTAGAAATTTGTAAAAAAAACTTCAAGAAAAAATCTAATTAAATGGATACTGTATCCAAAGAAAATATTTGCCAAATCTTCGAAACATGGCGTGGAAAATAAAGAAAATGCTATTAAGCAAATAATAGAGACACACCTGGGAGTTGAAATTTCTAAATGCGGTTTATTTATCGACCAGTTACATCGACTTCATTGCTGCAAGTCCTGATGGCGTTATCGAAGGAACCAATGAAGTTATTGTGGAAGTTAAGTGTCCTTATTCTGCCACGAGATATGACACCTGACGAAAGCATCGCTAAAGGGCTTATAAAATATTGGGAGGAAAAATTGGGGGTTCAATAAAAACCATAACTACATAGTATTACCAAGTTCAAGACCAGTTGCATGTAACTAGATTTGAATTCTGTTATTTCGCGGTATGTACATATAAAGGTATGAAAATTGAAAAAAATTATCGTAATGATACATTTTGGCAAAATAAGATGTGTTCAAAATTAGTAGATTTTTATATGAAATATTTGCTGCCTTAGATAGTTGACAGTAGATACGAGAGAAATATGGAAATAAGAGATTGATATGAGGTATTTATGTACAATTAGATTGTTGAGATAAACAACATTTTTGCAGCGCTTCTTTTTTCTGTGTTTATCTATTCTTTATTAACTACCTACCCATATCCATATTCATCATAAGCGAAATATTGTTCGTTACGATAAAAAGGATACTTATTTTATTTTTAATATTCTTATCCACATTTTTGGGTAATACAGGCCTATTCTGTGAATTCCAACGACGACGACGAAGGCGCAGACCCGGCTAGGCCAAATTTACTACGAAAGTTACGCGACAGTTAGTTGGAGTGAGACGCAAACAGCGCTAAGCGTTTTTTGTTGGCCATTGGTATCCGCCCCTTTCACTCGGGATTCTTACTTCCCGCTTTACACCGCAAATTTAGTATGACATGTTTGTAAAGGTTAACCCCTTCTTAAGGATAAATTTTTACCGTTTTTTGATCTTTCACTTCATCTGCTAGCTCTTCTGTCAGAGATTCATTAACTGTCGAGTATGGAAGGTTGGTTTTTAGGTCATCACAATGTTTTTCTTTCATTAAATTACATAACAAATGCTCCCTTTCATTTATTGTATTCTTCTGTAACCTTTTGGTTTTTGAACAGTTTTTCGTTGAACTCAACATTCGTTTATGACAAATGCCATTTCTAAGATCCCATATTTTAACAGATCTCTTCAATTCTGGAAATACAACAATCTATATTTTAAAACATAGCTAAGAAAATACGAGGCGCTGCGATTATACACTATATTTTCCAATTGACATTGACAGTTGAACAAAATTCATTGGTCTTTGTGATGATCCAAATGAGTTTTAGTAACAGTAAAGTGGGGTCTATAAACTGACCGTCAAAAAAATTAGGTTAACAAAAATTTTACATATTTACTTAAACTAGTTATTTGATTTTCATAATTATTGTGTGAATTGTTGGTCAATTTTTTGTAGCCAAACTGTGCTTCAAATTTTGATGTAGTGTTAAATGTACCTATAATTTGGTCTTATACCCAAAACTTTTAATGCCCTGAATGCCCGCAAGTGCAAACGGAAGTAGGTATCAACAGGGTACAAGCATAAATTTTGCTATATTGGTGGGAATTGACGCTTTATCAGGTCTCCTAACACCTTGCATGCCTATTTTTTCAAAAGAAATTTAAACGCGCTGTACGTCATAAAGATGGCTTCCCCATGAAGTGACGTCATTTGTTTACGTTCTTATTCGTGTATCACGCTCTGAGTTCTTGTGACCTAATTTGTTTCTGAAAGCTTTAAAAATGGATAAAGCCGAAAAAAAAACCTTGTATTCCAAGAATTTCATTGTTCCAGTGGGTAAATCAACGTCTATTAAAACTCCAGACAAAATATTTGTTACTTTACCTAGATGCGCAAGCAAAAATACACTTGAGAGAAGGGCATTATGGTTGCAAGCTATGCGTCGAAACAAAGACGATATTTCGACAAATACTACTATTTTTGTTTGTGAAGACCATTTTAAAGTAAGTACGTACTTCTATGCTGGTAATTTTTGTTCTTTGATAGTTTGAGGCTATGTACCTATATGTCTAGGAATCAACCATAAAAACATCATTTTTTTACGACCACACATCGAAATATGGTTGGTATATATTATATAAATAATACATAGTTTAAATCGTACTTACGATAATGCTTTAAATCCTATTATTTCCTCTGCATTAAAGCAGCTGTTTGACTTCATAAACTCAAGCGGCATAAATGAGTCTACTTTGGTCAAGTTATCAGTTTGTGCTTTTACAAAACCTACGCTAGCCATATCTTTACTCACAAAATATGAAAGAATCGTCGCTGAACACTGAACTAGTAAATAAAATATAGTCTTCCAAAAGTTTTAAAATATCCTCGGAAATATCGAATATTTATGACCACTTTCCACTTTACGTTGACTTTTAGAAATAAAAAAAAGCACACACAAACACGTAATGGTCTCAAACAAACATATAAATGATGAAGCAATTAATAGTTGATTAAAATACAATATAAACACACAACTACACATAACCTAATGCAATACCGGTCATATTGACATAAGTAAACACAAGACATATGACATCACACGTATCATCGGTAGCGTTCGGAAATCCTCGGGTTGTGGTCGAAAAGTGCATTGAGATTTGAATTTTATTTTAAAATTTGGGAGTAATTTCCAATGGAAACTGGTTTATTTCCTATTCTTATTAATTTTTGATATCATATTTACTATTATAAATTAATATCCAAGCGAAATATGAAATATGCGTGTACTCTATTGGTGTGACCGTTTGCTTGTACAACATTTTGTTTTTCATTCACGTTATTATCTCGAAAAATAAACTCGTCAGAGTTACAGACTACAACTTACTATTCCTCAGCTGTCTGGGCGTTAATACGTTATTGGAAATGGTCGAAAACATCCTGGAATTCAGTGAGGGTTGACTTTTTCTTATTATACTGGAAGGTGGTCTAACAAATAGTGTGTTGATTTTATATAAATCGCTTTGATGCTCTTCCCATTCAGAAAAATGACTTGGTTCACTTGAATCTATAATTATTAATGTACCTTTTTAATGATTCACGAGAGTATTTACAAGTATATCAAGAGATAAGTTGTGAAGAGGTGTGTTCTTTATGTGCCCCATACTACATTATTGGTGATTAATAATGCAAATTTTTTTCTGTTTCATGAGAAGATTCATTCAATCTTTTTATTTATATCGTTAATTCTTGTATTGGAGACGGTTTTTTGAGATACTATCAATAAAATGTGAAATAAATCTTAATTCCCTTCCATCCTGTCAGCTGTCAGCAAAAAATAGACAGCTGTCAAGTTCTGAGAAAGCTGCGTAATTCAGTTTGTCTTTGACTCCCTTTAAGTGGGAACAGCTTCTTAAATTTTGATATTCAAACCTACTGCAAGGCTTTAATAATACTATGGGAGCTCTACAGTATCGAAGTACCTATATATTGTAAAGAATTGCTTACCTATTTGCGAAAATTTTGGTGAATTTACACTAGATAGAAAAACCTCTAGAGACGATTTGGTTCCTGCATTAGTTGTTATTCCTTTATTTTTTATATTTTGAGGTTTGCCAACTGAAATAAAAAAATGTAACAATAAAAACTAAACGAATAATGCTAATTAACCCCTTGACACACAATGACGTCTCAGATACGTCATTTTTATTCTGTGTCATTATCAACTTTGACGTCTCCAAGATGCAAGCAGTTTTAATTTGTTTGATATGACTCTTTACAACAGTTACGTCCTGTTTATGAAAGTGAATAATTCAAGAAAGCTGAAATAATTGCTGGTGAATATTCGATTGAAGATTGCAGAAGATATGCTTTGTAATTTGTCTCTACAGCAACATCCTGCAAAAAGATGTCATGTATGTTCAGAAAAAAATATATGAAGTGAAACGACTTGGCAGTGCGAATCTATGAATCTATGGTTAGAATAACTGTATGTTCTATGATTAACATCAACTTGATAGTGGCAGCTAGGGTAGCCGAAAGTTTGACTGCCAGCTAATGCAAACTGGTAGTTGATAAACAATTTGACCAACAGCTAAGATTTAGCCGAAGGCTACAATACTTAACCGAGCATTGATAAACCCGCCCTTAAAGTGTATTTTATACAATTATAATATACAAAGGATGAATAGTTATGTTTGAAAAAGTAGTGCACCATTTTCATAACACTTTCGAATATAATGACCTTTTTACTTTAAAAGACCGATATCAGGCAGTGGAAGTCTGTTTTATTCATCAAATACAACATTCCCAGTCGTTTGAATATGTCAAACTAGATTGGATACTGTTTGACTGGGATATAAAGCTTTCGCCAAATTTTAAAAAAGGATACCGGAGCAAGGAACTTTTTAAAATTTGGCGAAAGCGAGGGGATACTGACTTTTGTCTATTTTACCCATAATTGACAAATATTGTATGATGAAGTTTTATTTTTCAACTAAATACATTTCTAGTTATCTGAATTTGTCAAACTAGTTTCTGCTTCACTGTTTGACTGGAATATAAAGCCGAAAATTGGAAAAGTTTGTATCCCGTCGCTTTCGCCAAATTTTCAAAAATATTTTCCGCGAAAGATGAATTTTCTGCTCGGTATCTGTACCTTCCGACGTCATTTGATCCACTTGGTCACTTGATCCAATAACGGATCGACACATTTAATAAAATATAAATAAAACGTTGGGAAACCCTCAATTTTACCAAAAAGCATACCTTAAAAACAACAATAGAGACAATAATTTGAAAATTACATACGAAAACTACTTATCGCTAGTGAAAAAAATCGAAAAAACACACAATTAAGCCGTTATCTCATCCAACAAATAAATGCATCTATGATTTTAATTTAAAAAGTCGATGATATCTCTCAAAATCCGGAAAACCCGTAATAAAAAGGTAGATTTATTGATGAGAAATGTCTTAAGGTTAAAAACTTACTATTTTTCCAAACACCATCTACCTGTGGTCTTATTGTATACTCTGACTTATAACTTGCATCAATTTTTCCATTTTCTCGATATGTTTTAGCTAAAATTACCCAGTAAATGATATTAATTTCTTTAGTTTACATCAATAGTTTTTTTTTGAATATGAATATATTATGAATTTGGAGAAAAACGGGTTGATTGACGTTTTGAAATTTTGAAACATGAGAATTAGTGACATGGAAGTTTAAGCATGTTTCACAAGAATCAGTACCGTAACGCGGTTATGAATAAGGGGTTGTTAAGCCGATATCCGGTTTTTGATATTTTATTGAAAAATATTAGTATAGTTAAAATAATACCCTTCTTGGTGTGCGTCATCGATTGTGACGTATATCCGGGTTTTCGGCATGTCGTTTATTTTATTTGCTATTTTGACATATACCTAACCTTAAATTTGATAAATAAGATCATCAGAATCGTATTCAGCCATATTCGAAAAGGCTATGCAATTAATAATTACCAGCTTCTTTTTCTAACTGAAAATACTTGAGAACTTTCAAAATACTGATGTTTTTCCGTGTATTCATGCTTATTTTTGTATAATTCATATGAATAAAACAATAAGATTAATATTCACTTTTCATAAATAATAATTGACCGTAAACAACAAAGTACAGACCTGTCAAGAACTGTCAGTGTGACAGTAGAAAAAGACGTAAGACTTATTGCTGCTACGAAAGTAACGCCTTCATGGTATTTTAAACTCTCGATTGATAGGTTGAGCTTGAGCGTAATCTGAACATCAACCAATCAAATTTTTGTAAGTCAAAGATTAGGGTTAACGTTTGTAATACATTTGAACGGTTCATTATTGTGATATTTTGATTAGGATTAATCACAGACCTGCCTTTTTTCCATTTCTTCCTACGTAATGTGTTAGAAAGACATTAACAATCGATGACGCACACCAAGAAGGGTATTATTTCAACTATACTTCTTAAACTTTTAAAAATATTTCTGGGGAAAACTGGAAATAGGCATGATGACTGATTTTGAAAAATTGCTCCACTATGTTCTCACGTATATACCTACTTTATCTAAAATAAATGTTATTTCTCTAAGAAAAAAAGTTTTTAAAGGAAAAATTCAACTTTAAAAAACACATTTCAAATTATGCGCCAAAACGCTAGAATAGTACCTAACGGCGTCTGTCTATGACATCATCAATTCGTAAATACCAATTATAGGAGATCTGTGTCGATAGGTTATCTATGATCTGTGTCCTGTGGTAAAATCATCAATGTCAAACCATAGACAGATTATATTTCTCTATGAGTCAAACAACAAAATAACAAAGGAAATTTAAAACAGACGTTCGGATCATATATATTTGCGAAAGTACGACGTCACTCTCCATAAAATACTTCAACCTAGAATTGTAACTGGGATTGGAGAGAATGTTTTAAGTTACGATGCGGCCAAACTGCAGAGGGCACTCATCATCAACAATCGTAATGTCAAAATGGAAGGAAAAATAAACAAACCACGTAAAAAACTTTGTTATGTTCCGTTTTGCTGAGACAAAACCACAGCGACAAAACGAGTGCTTAACATCGGTTTCCAAAACGTGAACCTGAAGTATTTGACTCCTGGCTGAGAAATATTAATAATGTGAAGTTACACTGCATGCCTTCAAAACAAATATACCAAAATTCCCGTGTTTGTGTTAGACACTTTAGTGATGACTGTAAAGTACCAGGAAAAAGAGGCTGAAAAGAAAAGCTGTTCTCACTTTATTCATTCCAGGTAATTACCTAAATTTAATATTAGGTGCAAGTATATAGGTTAATTAATAATTAGGATTCTCCTTTTATGGTGTAAAAAAGTAACCTAATACAATTTCAAGAGGAGATGATATGAAATTTCCAAAATTCTTGAATACCGAAGGTGGAGCGATTTTATCTGATGTCAGTTTTTCGAGCAAATTTAGTGATTGGCAAAACTTTGAGTTAAAGAGAAACTTATCTGATAAAAGAAAGGCTCGAGTGTTTTTTGGCAAGATAAATTAACGACAGAATATTGAAATTATAAGTAACCAAACTTGCGACTCATTGTCATTGTGTAAAAGTGACGTCCGCTTACTAGATATTGAGGAAGAGGAGTTTTTATTAAGTGACAATAACATTTCCAGGTATATGACATTTTAACATTGGAGTTAATTTATCGCTGTAAAAGTTAAAGCTAACTTTTGCCGCTGTCAAAGTGACAATTGCACTCTGGCATATGCGATTTTTTATACATGAATTAAATTGTCCAAATAATTTTATCTTGATAGGTTATTTCAAGCAGCAAATATGTTAAAGGTATACAAAATTATGTTTCACAAGTTTTTGAATTCTCAAAATATTTGAATTTGTCCATTATTGAAAAAACTATTAGACACTAATAAGTTCAGTTGGCTAAAGGAAGAAATAATTGCAAACTTCACAGCTAGTATCAAGGGGAAAAATATTTTGGAGACGACCGTCTCCAGTATCTTTATCTGTACGACGTTTATCTGGAAATCACAAGTATGTGCATTATTATTTGAAACGAGCTTACTCCCCATGATTGTTTGGAATATCTCCATGTGCCGTTTTCTCTCCAAAGTTTCTATATCTAAATTCATAATACTATACGGATATTTATGGAGAGCGTTGGCATTTTAATATTCGTGCAATGCACAATAACAATCGCTTTTAATAAATTTCGCAGATAACAGAGCGTATAAAACACTCTGGCTAACAAAACTGAACTAATTTTGTGATTCTGTATCTTGATTTATCATCTCCGATTCGCGAAAATGTATTTTCCTTCTTTAGATTTCACTTCGCGAAATAAACTGCGGATAGAATGGTGAAAAATGTATAAAACGTCTAACCACAGCTGGATTTAAATCAGTTGAGATTTTTTCTAGCAGAAAATTGAAATCAGAAAAAACAGTTCTTTGATCTTACAGAGATATGTTAGTAATTAAAATATTTGTACTACACACAACGTCAAAAGTCTTGTACCCCCACATAGTTTTGTTTAAGAAATATTTTGATAGAAAAACAAAATATATTTGAAATAGTATATTGTTTTCTGAATTTATTTTTTGTGAAAGGAGTATTTTCCACAAACTGGGGCTCGATTCTCGACTTTTATTCACATGGGTGAAAATAATTTTCACATGGAAATATTAAATTCGGTATTCTCCACAGAACCACGTGAATATTTTCACACAAAAAGTCTACGAATATTTTTCACATGGTAAATGCCAATGTGAATATAATTATGTCATTATTATTTTACACACAATAAACATAACCAAAGAATATTCATACATTCATACAAAGATCCAAACCAAAGTGACTTTCTCAGCAGTAGCACATCTTGTGTTTTTCAATCTTTGGCGTTTTGTTTTGTTTTAAAACTTCTAATGGAGGAAGCTATTCTACTTTATCATTTGGAAGTTTTGGAAGAGGTGGAGATGTTGGAAAGTAATCCACCTAGAGACTTTTGGTCAAGGTGGAAAGACATAGAAGGAGATCCTTTCATAAACCTAAGTGATAATCAGTTTATAAAGTTATTTAGATTGTCAAAAGAGGTAGTGCTTGAACTGCTAGCAGATCTTGAAGCCATTTTAGAGCCACCGTCAAGGAAATCGGCAATACCATTGGAAATGAACACCAGTCTTTCTTGGTTCCGGGAGAACTGTTTAATTGCTCAGCTATAAACTTCCATCGTTCTTGTGACTCTTTATATGTGAAACTATTTGTAAATTTCCCAGTTCGCAATTGTGGGTCATTTTCAATAAAAGTAATGAGCATGTTTTTTTGTGTATCAGAGACATGTCCAGTTTTCCTTCTATTTTTTGAAACTAAAACTTGATCCGCCATAATTCTTTAGTATTGATGTCCATGTCAATTTAGCCCAGGGATCTCAACACAATAACTCCAAAATGATAAAACATGATTGGTCAATATTTATTTAATATTAGACATACGTATCAAGACCATATCCATTGGAAAATACATTCCACTATCACCGAGAATACCGTTTCAAACAAGCATGTGAAAATAAGTAGTGGAATAATTTCACATGTGAATCTTTTCACATGAGGTCGAGAATAGAGCCCCTGGGATACTTAGAAAATTAAAAACAAACTAATGTGTGAATTTGTTGACAAAAGTATTCAATCAAAAAAAGTAATGAAACATGTTGTATATTGACTAATAGTCGGTATGTCCTCCTCGACGTTGCAATAACATATTGACACGTCTGTGCATTGAAATAATCAAGCGGTTGATAGTGTCTTGTGGAATATTGTTCCATTCCTCTACCGCCGCTATGACTAACTCATCTGCAGTCGGGTGGGTTGATTCGATTGTGAATGGCTCTAGCAATGTAATCCCACATGTTCTCAATAGGATTCATATCAAGCGAGTTGGCTGGCCAATTCAATCTATTGATATGTCCTGCTTCAAGTGAATCCTGAACCCTTCTTCCGCGATGTGGTCGGGCGTTGTCGTCCATAAACACAAAATTTTCGCCTAATTCGTTTCGTATGGGATAGATAATGGATGTAATAACTTGATCGACGTAAATTTGGCTGGTCATATTCTGTGGAATTCGAATTAATGCGGTACGGCGGTTAAACATTATTCCCCCCAAAACATTACGGTACCCCCTTGGTAGGGAGCAACTTCGCGGACGAAATTAAGTCGCTGTCGACGACCTGGTTCTCTCCATACTCTTTGCCGATTGTCATCACTCACCAGTCCGATTCTGGTTTCGTCTGTAAATAACACCCACCTCCACTGTTGCAAAAGCCAACCCCTGTGCTCTCGCGCCCACTGAAGACGTGCTGCACGACGTCGTGGAAGTAGAGTGAGTCGTAAGTTTGCATTATGGAGTCGTCTTCGAATTGTAGGTGTCGATATAACACGGCGAAAGTTACCCGAAGAGCTGAAGCTGAAGCTGAGCGGTGTCTGCGGGCATATTGCACCAAATAACGAT
>CAJUYH010000396.1:0-26177 GCA_910591685.1 Galerucella tenella | reverse complement strand
AACATTGATAATAAAGTAAGGATTAGTTATCGACATCTTTTTATTGCCTTTTTTGTTTCTTGAATACATCTAATTTTTTACCACAGTAAGAAAAATAACTGGGTTTAATTAAATCATTTGATATACAGGGGGTCCAAGACTTTTGACGCTGTGTGTATTACATTAAAACAAAACTTTAAGATGCAATACTTTTTCTCAGTGTGATTCGAGTAAAGTCGTAAGCATTTATTATGGTTCTTAGTATAGCCCAGAGTTAACTAAATATAAATAAATAAGATATAAGTTTTAAATGGTATAAATTATTACCACACAGGAGTGGTGAGGGCAATCGGTACCTTTTTGGTATTTGTTAATCACGTCCTTCAAAACAGTTTCAAAATGCGCTTTTAGACCAGGGTCGATAATTTTTGAAACCAAAAAAAATCACATTAGGATAAAACCCATTAGAAATGGAGGGAAATGTGATAAAATTGAAGAGAAAAATGAATTACGGGCGATCCGGGTTCGGGAAGTGGGAGGGGGTGAGTATTTTAGGGTAAAAAATGGTTTATCTCGATTTCCGGCAACACTACAACTCCTATATGGAGAAAAAATGAATAGCAAAGTTGTGGGTAATAGAAAGATCCGCAGCTTTTGTATACATAATTTTCTCACATAACCTTAAAATTTATGTGAAAAACTCAAATAACCAAGTTTTTGGTTTTTTTTATCTTTTTGGAAAAAAAAGTTTTTACGAAATTTGGTGAAAACTTTCCTTATTATATCCCAAATACACTGTAATTTATTTGATTTTATATATCCATTTTTTCACCTTATTTCGCCTTAATATCAAAAAAGCACCCTAATTTTCAATCGAAAAGTCTCGCGTCAAAATATCAGCTTTTTTCAAAAAGTCGGTGATCAATTTGCTCGTTGAAATCTCTACTTTCTGATACCGTAAAAAAATATACATAACTACGGTAAATGCAAATGAAAACAACTGGAAATCGGAGCTTTTTTCTTAACAGTATGTACAATTTCATCGAAAAAAATGTGATTGCTGCAATTTTTCGAGTTAAAAAGTTTATTCATTAAATTCTAATTACATTCATGTCATAGAAAATCTCATAAAATGTGAATATACATGTAAATCGTGTAATCTTGTTATTTATGAATACATTATTTTGATTTGTAATCACTCAGTTTTTGTTTCTTTGATGGCATTTCTTCATCGTTATACTCGACAAACCTTTCCAACTCTAATTGATCTTCGAAATCTTCGAGACCATCACCTTTTTCGTCTCCAATGTTATTTCCAGTCTGCATTAGCTCTTCATCCACAATTTCATCTGAAACATTTATTTCTTCGTTGGTTTTTTCATCCATATTGGAGCAATTTTCAGAACCATGACAATTTGTACATACATTTGTGAATTTTAAACCATGTTTTCGGCAGCCACATTCCAAACTGTTACACCCAGCTTCACAGCTGCATCAAATAGTCTTGATCAATAAATCCGGAAATGAAACATTTTCTGTAAATTTGGGCATAATGCCACGTTGATGCTGCTTCCAGCTCTAATCTGTTGCTTTCAATTCGTTGCCCAACACCAAGTTTGAAGCTGATAATATGTCCTGTAACAATGCTGCTCTGCTGCTCCTTCAGGTTTGCCAAAATGAAGATTCATTTTTGCCAATTGATTTTTTTGAAACCTTAATTGACTTATTTTTTCATTTTTACATTTAGGTATAAATTGATTTGATTTAATTGTAATCCATTTTTTAGGTTACGTTACTTTTAACCCACATCTCTATGAAACACCTTAAAATGCGCTAAAATTTACCATAGGTCACTCAGGTATACAGGGTAATTTATAAGAAAAGGGCCAAATTGTAAATCTACGTTCAGAAGGCCAAAATAATAATATTTTCATTAACAATAATGGGTCTTAGTCTACTCCTTACTGACGAACGCAAAAAAAATAAAATAGATTTTTGTTAATAGATCAGCTACTTTTCTACATAATGACTTGAAAATTGAGTATGGACTAGTTTTTGTAAGGGTAAACAAGAATGTGTGAGAGGATTTGAGTTAACTCGTAGATGTTTACCCTTACAAAAACTAGTTCATACCCAATTTTCAAGTCATTATGTGAAAAAGTAGCTGATCTATTAACAAAAATCTTTTTTATTTTTTTCGCTTTAACATCCTGTACCTCAGTAAGGAGCGGACTAAGACCCATTATTGTTAATGAAAATATTATTATTTTGGCCTTCTGAACGTAGATTTACAATTTGGCCCATTACTCATGAATCACCATGTATAAATCATCCTAAAACAGCAATAAATAGGCATCTACAAATATTATTAAAAGAAGATTCTACAACTTTTTCAAAATATTGTAGATGTCTTATTAAATATTAACTTCATTATAACTTATTTGTTTGTTAATTATAGTAGTGTATTTCGATTTGAAATTTTTTCGTCTATAAATGTAACATGAAATCTCACGTTTTTTGATTTTGAATTCAAGTTTTTTCCATTTTCTGAGAACACTTACTATAGTAATGTATATTTTTTTCACACCATCCGAAAGTAGAGATCTCAACGAGCAAATTTCCCACCGACTTTTTGAAAAAAGCTGATATTTTGACGCGAGACTTTTCGATAGAAAATTAGGGTGCTTTTTTTGATATTAAGTCCAAAGGAGGTGAAAAAATTAATATTTCAAATAAATAACAGTGCAATTTGGGAGATAATAAGGTACGTTTTCACCAAATTTCGTATAATTTTTTTTTTGAAAAGAAGAATAAAGAACCGAAAACTTGGTTATTTGGATTTTTAACATAAATTTTGAGGTTATGTGAAAAAATTGTGAATACAAAAGTTGTAGATCTCTTTATTACCCACAACTTTGCCATTAAAGTTTTTTCCATAGGACTTGCAAGTTTGCCGGAAATCGGAATAAACTAAATTTTACCCTTAAAAACTCACCCCCTCCTACTTCCCGATCTCGGATCGCCCGTAATTTATTTTTCCTTCCACTTTCCTCATATTCCCCTCCTTTTCTGATGAGTTTTCACTTTTTACCATTTTTAAAGGCTTCGGCACTGGTCTATTTTGACAATATATGGAGGACAAAAATTTCAGTTTAGGTACATCTTTTAGTGAAGCAGTCTTAACATTTTAAGTGACTCTCAAAACGCTTTCTGAACTTAAAAGAAACCATCTGTACAGTAGTATTAAAAATATTAGCTCACCAATTTTTGCCACATTCGGTAACGTTAACATTATCTTATCTAGTATTTTTCTATTCGGAGATACAGCATCATCTTCCACCTTATTTACATCTAAAAATGTACTCCAATAAGATATTTATATAGTAAAAAGAATGAAATAATGACTGGATACAAAAACTTGATAAAGTATTTTCCAAAAGAGTATGATAAGAAAGATAAAGATATTAATGAATCGAAAACTTACTGTCCAAATAACTAGTGGATTTTGCAGTCTCTTGAAATGAACAATACGATTTATTTCCACATTCTTTTACAGAATTACTTGCATTTTTCGTATTCGACAAACTAAAATATGCTGGAGCTTTCGTATAGTTTCTATCCCTATTTATTCGCTCAGAAACGTTTTTAGTTCGAGACTCGCACGCTGAATATTTTCTACATTTCTTTCCGTCATTGTTAAAGTTTGTTTTTGAATACGAACCATAACCTCTCATTGCCAAACTCTCCGTGCTCAATTTACTTAATAGAACTACACTTTCATGCATAGATCCCAATTTGCCAATATTTGTAAAGTATCTAGTAGCATTTCCTCTTGTAAAAGTCTTTTCAGGCTGCGAAAGTAAGCGACTTGTAGAAGTACTCATATTTTTAGTGAAGGTCATGCTATGCCCTGCTTTTTGAATATCATTGAAGCATATTTTAACGTTTTGAGGGTATTTTCGTGTCATGTAATTTTGCTTTAAATACAAATTATCAAAATCATAATAGGATGAAACTTTATCACATCTATTTGGTACTTTACGTAGTTCAGGGGAAGCTTTAGTAGATGAATGCGCGATACCAATTTTTAGCGGTTTTTTACTTTGTAAAAATGAGTTAGGAGCTCTTTGCTTCACATCATCTTCACAAATCTTAGCAACTAATACGGGAAATCTGTTTTGTATACAACTTTCGACGTGGATGTCCGGTTTCTGTTTATATAAAAAATCATCTTGCGCTGTTTCTTCAACCGTCTTGGAACAAACTAAAATGGAGTTTAGTTGATCGGATGAAATAGAAGGTGATATGGTAGGTGAAGTCTGCAATATATCGTTCAGCATGTAGCCTATTTTGTCTTCAAGGTCGGGAGTTACAGAATCATCTACTTCATCATTGATCGTATGGTTATCATTTCCCATGGAATTCTGAAAAGTGGCTTGATCGATAAACTCATTTATCTGTTTTGAAGATTCATCGCTATTTATTTCAGCTCTTGTAGGTTTTGTAAAAAGGGCTTGATATTCCGATATGTATCCAATAATTTTCTTAGCAGCGCCTGTCAAAATGTTTGAAGAATCTTTTGGAGCTTCCAAAAAAATTTCTTCATTTACGGGTGATTCTAAAAAAGTCTCATCGGCAAGTAATTCCACTGCCTTATTAGAGTCTTTGATATTTTGTGAATTTTGAAAGTCCCCCCCTAAGGGGGCTTCGACTAAAAAATGCTTCTTGTTAATTTTAGATTTGTTAGTTTCATCGAATGGTTCCGAATTTTTTTGTAGCCCCCCATTAATGGGGGGCAGCTCTAAAAAAGACTGGTACTCAGTTTTGTAGGAAATAATTTTCTTAGCAGCTTCTGTTAGTTGATTAACAGTCCGAGTTTCTGGAATTTTGGGCATAGAAATTGCTTCTTTAGCATGTTTCTTCGGAAGGGAATCAAATTTTAACGATATATTTTTTTTCGTACCATCCATAAATTGCTGTTGAACGTCAACTATAGGAGGTGGCTCTTGCTTATCTCCTCTTGGAAGTAGGTCTAAAAAAGTCTGGTCTAATCTGTTCGATATATTTTTACTCTCTGTTGATTGCTGCTTGGTTTGACAATCTAGCCCCTCTACTTTTGGAGGGGATTCTTGCCCTCCTCCCTTTGGGACTAATCCTAAAAAAGCCGGCTTATCAGTTTTATACGACATACTTTTTTTAGCGGATTCTGTTAATGATTGAGTAGTTTGAATATCTTGGATGTCTAGTTGGGGAGGGGATTCTTGCCCTCCTCCCTTTGGGACTAATCCTAAAAAAGCCTGCTTATCAGTTTTATAGGACATACTTTTTTTAGCGGATTCTGTTAATGATTGAGTTACTTGAATATCTTGGACGTCTAATTTGGGTGGGGATTCTGACCCACTTTCCTTTGGGAGTGAGTCTAAAAAAGACTGCCCGTCAGATTTGGAGAACATGATTTTTTTAGCAGCTTCGCTTAGTTGATGTGCATTTTTGGATACGGGTGTGCTTATTTTGGAAGCCGATTCTGAAGAATCAATCTTTGATTGTAGAACGTATTTAGGATCAGATTCAGAAGGAGCATAAGTTAATAATTTTTTTGCTGCCTCACTCAATTGTTGAATGTTTGGGGTGATGGTTTTCGCAAACTGCTCTTGACTATTTCTTCTGGGAGTTGATTCTAATAAAGTTGGTTTGTGGTGTTTTTTATTGGAAATATCATTCTGGGGAATATCGGAAAAAGACTTCAACGCCATCAAATTTTTCAACGCCTCCACTTGTTTAACATCGGAAACTCCTTTCTGGTCACCATTTTCCAGCGTTAAGTTAATGTCAGTTTTGGATATTTTAGAGAAATTTGTTAACGGATTATTCCCAGTTAATAAAATTTCTGTCTTGGACGAAATTTCTACTGGTTTGCCCGGCTTGTTCTTTGTACTATCTTGGGTCACTCCTAACCGTGATGCATTGAATTTTTTATTGTCCTCCAACACTTTTTTGCGGCTTTTTCCGACACTCGACTTAAGGTGATTTACAATATCGTTTTTGGAATGTGCTTCCAAAAATGCTTGACATCCAGATTTGGTTAAAATTTTCTTTAGTAATTCTGGTTTTGTAACTTTGTTTACAAGTTTTGATTCATATTTTCGGTGTTCAGGTGTGAAACAGAACTTGGATCTTTTAGGTTGGGAGTTCTGGGGCATATTTGATTTACCTGGAAAAAATCTGATCTCTTTAAGATCCTGACATTGTCCTTCTTTTTTATTCACCACTTCTTTAGGGCTATCTGTATTTTTACTCAACTTTGTTCTTATAGGTTTACTTTGAGCATCCTGAGATACTGTCTTATTCTTTTTAGACGCTGTCATAGAGTTAGATAGTTGTGCTGAATCTTTTTCGTATACATTAGTTGGTGTTTTTTCCTCCCCGTCTCTGATTTTAGATTTCGATTGTATTATTATCGTATCTTCCTTAATACGTAATATTTCATTACTGCTCCCCGGTGGACTTTTGGAGCTTTTATTTTGAATATTACTCGACCGTACCGAAGCATCTTTTCTATATGAAAAATCATTGGTTTTAATGTTACTCGAGCCAAGTGGAAGTGTAGGTTGAGGTGAATCATCTCTGTTATGCAAAAATTTACTAAATTTCTCAAGATTAGTTCCAGAATCTTGTAGCTTCAAGTTGATAGTTTCATTAACTTTTTTACTTGAATCTTTTTGTTTATCAGAAGCTATTTGTTTCATATTTTGTGTTTTTAGTTTATTTTGTACCTTTGGATTGCTTTTTTCTTCATTTTTCAATCCATCATCTTCAGTAACGATAGATTCTTTTAGTTTTGTTTGAAGTGAATTAACAATATTTGTTTGTTTTGATTTTTTAGGATTCACTTTTAATGTTTCATCTTCAGTGAATTTAAAATTGCCTGGTTTCATTATACTTTCTGGAATCTTACCGATTGTTTTCGCTAATTTAATTTTACGATTTTTTTCGACTCTTCCAATTGAAATTGAAGTGTCTTGTTTAGTCTTGGCGTTTGATTTCAATTTAGCAAGTAATTTTGGAGTGTTTAAATCCGGTTGATACAAAATGGAAGATTCTTTCAAAGGTTCAGTTGCTTTTACGTTTCCAAATATCGGCAAATCTCCAGAAAATCTAGGTACTCCTGTAGCACTCTGCTTTTTCGGTTTCAAGTTCACTTCTGTATCAAAACTTTTATGTTTTTTAATTCTAGTTTTATCAGTGCTAACCCCTGATTTTAACGTGATGTGACTTTTTATGGGAACTTTTTTTGAAACAATAACTGTAGATTGTCTGGAATTTTTTCTAAGACCATTATCAATCGAAATAAATTTACTCTTCTTCACTGATGGTTTTTCGATAAAGGAAGATACAATTGATTTCGGTTTTTCTTTGACTTTAACCGTTTTCAAATTTAAACTTCCAAAATTCAAGAGTCGTCTATCGAATAAGTCCACGCTAAGTTTTCTGTCGTAAGTTGGTTTGGCATGATATGTAACACTGTTGCTTTTCATCACGTTCGATCTCATAGGAGCAGACATAATACGATGATCAACAGTTACATTAGAACGTGCATAAAGCTTCTTTTTCGTGATGTTTGAACTAGCTTCTTCTTCGGATTTAAAATTCTGTAGCTTCTTCAGGCTTTCATGGAATAGATCATCAGTTATAATATTTGGCTGCACACTTTTCAGCTTCCTCCTTATTTCTTCATTTGCTTCTCTTTCCTCTAAAGATGCACTGATTACTTGATTTCTAATGTTGAACTTCTTAGGTTTCGGTAACATTCTATTCTTGTTATAACCTCCTACCGGTAGATTGTAAATTAAAGGAACTGGATTTTCATGTCTATGTTTAAACGTGGTAGCAGTAGAGTAATTTCTTTGACCAATTTCTTCATTGGCTTTGCTTTTTTTCCCGGATTTGACAGTTGAATCTCTGTCTCTGACAACTTTAGGGAGAGCAATAGAATGCAGACGTTTCGTTTTTAACGTAACCGGCGTATGAATCTGTTTACCACCAAATGGTTTTATGTTCCGTGGCTGTAAATATTGAGTAGTTGGTTCACCATTTTCCTTATCTAACCTTTGCATCTTTTCGATAATGTTTAACGGCATATCCTGTTCTTGTTGACGGGGTCTTGCTGCTTCGAGTTCATATTTTTCGCCCGTATAAAATTTTGTGTCAAATTGTGATTCTTCATAATATTCAGATTTTCGGCTGTCGCCCGGATCTTCACCATATTTTTTTTCAAATGCTGCTCGATTGCTATTTTTCTTTTTCTTATGGTATTTCCTGGTTTGTGACACATTACCTTGGAATAATGAAAGGAAAATTAGGTATGATCTGTGCAAAATTGTGGTAAAACAAGGGGCAGCACTGGAAGCCCTATCTGGACCACCTCCAATAAACCTCGTGATAATGGGAAAAGCAAGAATAGGGTTATTAAGGCTGCAAAACAGCTTGAGCAACAAAATATCGTAAATGAAGCCACAAACGGGAAAGAAACTTTGGGAAGGGATTGGAGCAGAGGAGCTGAAGATGTTCCTTCTCACTATAGGAAAGAATGTCTTTATATTTCAGGCTAGCCTTCGATATTACTCTATAAACAAATGCAGAGTGTTAATAAACATTTTAACTAATTGAATAATCGCAAAATAGCATCCAGACTGGAAGAGGAATGCCAGAAAGAGCTGGGAGAACTGGTGAGAGTAGTGTGGTTCGGGACATAACGATATACAGGGTGTACCAATCTTACGACAAACTTCGGTATATGGGTTATTTCAAGAGATATAAAAAATGTTATTGATAAAAATAGTAGATGTGCTGAAGGTCCATATTTTGAAATTATATCAAACTATACAGAGCTCTGCATAACTCCGTTACAAACCAAACATATGACTATTCAAATTCGGATTGGTTACATTTTTTTGAAGTTTTTGGTATCAAGTTGTGCCACGTTATACAGAG
Source organism: Galerucella tenella (assembly GCA_910591685.1). Classification (NCBI taxonomy): domain Eukaryota; kingdom Metazoa; phylum Arthropoda; class Insecta; order Coleoptera; family Chrysomelidae; genus Galerucella; species Galerucella tenella. The sequence continues at coordinate 17,207 of CAJUYH010000396.1, read as the reverse complement.
TCCTTCAAAAGATATGGACACGTTTATGTGAAAATCGTAGGTAAATCAACGCGCTGTAGCTTATTGTACGTTGAAGAAAAAAAAATGTATTTTGCCAAACAGAGTTTCGTAACATGATACAATATCTCCGTATCCTATTAAATTAAATTATATTCTTTCTTATATACAGAGTGAACGGAAACTCGAACCTATCATTTTCTTTCTTATTTCAAATGAATTACCCTTTATTTTATAGCAAAAATAGAATCTTCGATTATGTAACTTTAATTTTTGTCAAGCATTCCCTATACCCAAAGTTTATAAAAACAGAGTTATCTGGTAATATTTATTGTAAAATATAACTACTGACCTATTATGTGAAAGCATTAAACGTTGTATGTAACAAAAAATCCTAATTAATGATAAATTGTGGGTTCTGGTCCGATAGAAACACGTGCGGCACCCTCCCTTGCAAGAAAGTCTGCCTTCTCGTTTCCTTCCATGCCAGAATGGCCAGGGATCCAGACCAGCAATACTTTATTGAGTTCTCCTATTGAGGAGAGTCTTTTTTGGCATTCTAAAACCAATTTCGACGTTACACGGCAAGAGCTAAGTGCTTTTAAAGCCGCTTGGCTGTCCGAGAAAATTTTTATTGTTCTATGTATGAGATTGGCTTGCTCCACTCTCTCCACACATGAAACAATGGCGTAAATTTCCGCCTGAAATACAGTTGCATGGGATCCTAGAGAGGTTGAAATTTCTGTCCTAGGTCTGCACCCGTATACACCTGCACCAGAGCCTGAGGGTGTTTTTGAGCCGTCTGTGTACCAACAGCTGTCTGCTCTTAATAGTTCATCCTTACGGAGGACCCATTATGTCAGAGGTCATTCCCAGAATACTGTGACTTTCACTGTCCGCTAGTATTCTGCTTCGTTCTGCATAAGCCTGATTTGTGCATTTAGAAATATGTACAATTCTGTATGCTGTCCATCTAGCCTCTCTTTCCAAAAATATATGAAGAGGAGGTAGGTCCAGAAGGATTTCCATGGCTGCTGACGGTGTGGAGCTGATAGCACCAGTGATTGCCAGACAAGCCTGTCTCTTTAAACCAGAGAGCTTTGCTTGGGCCGTTCGCTGTAAAGCTTTTGGCCACCAGGCAATAGCTCCATATGTGATCATTGGTCTAACAATCATCACATATATCCAATAGATTTGTTTGGGTCCCAAGCCCCAAGATTTTCCACAGATCCTGCGACATGTCCACAAAGATAGTCTGGCCTTATGGATAACTTTTTCCAAGTGAGCGTTCCAAGTAAGTTTCGTACTAGGATAATCCCCAAATATTTTACTTCCGCTGCAAATGGAATAACCTCACCATTGTAGGAAAGTGGTGGAAGATCCTCCAACTTCCTTTTTCTAGTGAAGGGAACTATTACAGTTTTGCCAGGGTTAACAGACATCTGTTCCCTCTGACAGCAACTGTAACCAATCCGAATTCGATAAAATATAGAGGGGTTCCCATTTGAAAAATCACATGTTTGGTTTGTATCGGAGTTATGCAGCACTCTGTATAGTTCGATATAATTTCAAAATATGGACCTTTAACACATCTACCATTTTTGTTGATAGCATTTCTTGATATCTCTTAAAATAACCCATATAGCGAAGTTTGTCGTAAGGTTGGTACACCCTGTATATGGCACCAGAACCAGTCCTTGAGACCACAATAGTGGTTAAGGGAAAAGTAGTTAATCTTGACAACGGTAGCTGGAACGCTACCGAAACGTCGAAATAAAAAATAAAAAACATTGTGGTTTGATTCCCAAAAAATTGAGAAAAAATAATAAGTAATACCACAAGGAACTTACAGAAGATATTTAGAAAAAAAAAGGGTACAAAGCCAACATAGACTACAATGGAAGCACACATCCAAAGGACCTATAGTAGAGTAGAGTACATTAAGCTGAGGGCATGAGGATGGCTGCCAAATATTAAAAAAAGTTTGATAAGGAAGCACAATGGGAAGCTAAGCCGATATCCGGTTTTTTATTGGTCTGCTGATCTTCCTCCTTATCACTATGAACGGAATCAAATAGAAAAGGTGTGAAGTAGAGAGAAACGCTACGTATCTATCTAAGAACTCCAGTTTTAAACCTCTAGATTTACTTACATTGCTGATTATCATCAAGCTTAGATAACCAACCGGTTTGTACAGGCTTCTTGTTTATATTGTTGGATCGCGTACACGATCTAGATCTTTGTGATAAATTTTGATATTCGACTTCCTGTGGTTCTTTTTTAGTTTCATCATACCTTATTGCAGGAGACAGAGATCTAAATAGACGTGCTCGATATTGATGAGGTGAGGCTTCCTAATAAAACAAAATTAATTTGATTTAATACAATTCCAACGAAAATGCTCAATAAGGCTCTCGAACCACTTTGCACTCTTCAAAGAAAATTGCATATAAAACATTGTTTAAAGCAAAAATTGTAGATAACTGTAGATGCTTTTATAATAAATGTATCTTTATAATACGAGTTTAAGTATAGGATTCTTAAATAACTGATGCAAAACTATATTTCTTCTTGTTTCACTTCACTTTCTTATCTCTTATTCTATGGAAACCGTCGTTTTTTAGGTTATGTGACTGAAGTATTGGTTTGTAAGTAAGTGTTGATTCAATCTAAATGTATTTTAATAAAGTTATTTGAGGTGGACTAAATCAGTCATGTTTATTTTTTCAATGTGGCTCTTGACAAAAAGACAAAAAAACTAAATTAGCTAAATTCTCCCAGATACCCTAAAAACGTTTGAGAGTGGCGTTTTCTATTTGAGATTGAATCCTCGTATAGAATTTTGAGCTGAATATTATTTTAAAATAAAAAAAGGGAATATAGTGATACTTCACTTCACAATAAAATTTTTGTTGTCGAGTAAAAAGATAGTGAACTTCTGCCCAAAACGTCAAAAATGATTTTTAGTTGAAGTTTAGAGACTCATTTTCAAAATTCAAATGATAAATTTCTAATTTTTAAACACTTTTCTGGTGCTTATAAAATAATAATTTTTTTCAAAACTGTTTGAAAAATACAAACTTACTTCAAGCCAATTTTGTAGTCAAAATTGCTTTGAAATCGGTTAAAAACTACTGAATTGCAAAAATTTTTAGATTTAAATATATAAATTATATGAGTAGGACTACTTACGGTTTTTGATGATAAACCTGATAGATTTTTAATAATATATCTCAGCATAACAGAAATTTTGCGAAAATTATAGCATTAAAATACGTTGAGCATATTTTACGTACGTCAATTTACATCATTGTAATTTGACACTCCAACGATACAATGATAACAGCACACAATTCAATCAACCAATGATTATTTTCCAAAAGCTAGCCATGATTATACTCTAAAGGCGGCTACAGACGCAACTGCAGCCCTGGACAAAAGCGTACTTGACTGTAGTGTTTATAGTCCAGTAAATGAATGGACGAAGCTCCTGAAAAGTCCCTGAAGACTTCACTTTGGACTCAATTTTTAGGTCACGGCAGGTTAGTCCGGGAGTTAGCGTTGCATTTTGGGTAGTGATTTTACGGTGAATACTTTATAGCTGAGTACACATGACTAGAAAGTCAAGAAAACATATTTGTATTCTGTGTAAATATTAATTTATTAAAATGGCAGAGCGCTTTCGGCTGTTAAACCATCTTCAGTGCTTACCTGCAAGTAAGTAATAAAGTTGGAAAATGTAAAAGAAGTAGATAAAGAATTACTTACTCGTCAGGTAATTTTTACAAGAAACTTTGACTACACATTGACGTCACAAAGTAAAAGATCTTAGGATAACATTAAAATTAAAATGATCCCCTGTTTAGGATGTATTATATCTAGATATTAAACATTTTTAAATTTGTTAAAATTTTCTAAGACTGATCTACGAACACGTGTTCGTCTAACGGATATTGAAGTGACACTCCTTCAATTTTAAAATTAGCATATGACAAATGACAACCAAAGTGAACACAGAACTCAATCAATCTAACATGAGTTTAAAAATGACATTGTAAAAATTTTCAATGTCCCAAAACAGATATGCAAATTTCCTAAATAAAATTATAAATAAATAATTTGATATTAAGGTCTGATGAGAACCTATCAAGTTATAAGATACTGAAAAAGATTAAGGGTCTAATGAGAACCCATTACTAAATCTAATTCAAAATAGAAAATTCACACATATGTCAAGAGAGATTCAAAAGTAAATAATAGTTATTTATGATATAAGTGTTAAAAGTACATGTGAAGGTTAGGTTAGGTTAGGTTAGGTGCGTGTATAGCGGTGGAAAGATCGTCAGCTGAAGCATGCAGTAAAGGTGCAGATTATTCAAGAAATGCACATAATCTTTCATCATACACTTATGTTTGCCTTGTTTTATTTTTAATAAAATACATTATAATATGAAATGATATCGATGAAATATGATATCATATATTTGTAAAATAGAATTAACATAAAATACAATGAAGGGTGATATAAAATTGAAAAGTCCAAATCCAAATGGAAAACTCGAAATTTGCAGAAGTTATTCGTTGTCGATGGTATCACTATCGGAATCGTTCACTGACGAATCGTTCTCCAAACTGTCCTGCAGGAAATCGTTCTCTTCGTCTTGATCATGTTTTTGAGCTCGATTCTCTTCAACATCATCTGGAAATGAGCATGTTTATCATAAAAATTACTATTTTCGCTGCTATCCGTTGTACTGGGGGTACTTGATTTTCCTCGAACCATTTGAAGACATGTTTCTATTCTTTTTCTTCCCATCCCCAGTCCGTAGGAGATAACTGATAAGGGTCTCGAAGGTCAGCATGGCTCCAAAGGTGCGCTATGTACGAAGTTTTGTATCAGCTTCTTCGTGAGCTGGACAAGATAAATTGTGATCGACGGTTCAACTTCATTATTTTGGACTTCATATTTATAGCAAAACTCGTAGTTGATATAAATCGTCTTATTGCCTACGTAGCTAGCCATATAATTATTTTCCCAATCGTCATAAAGAAATTCGACTAAGGCTGCTTTGAAATAGATATTTTTTAATTCCTTCGCAAAATTAGCTGGGCTTACTTGATCGGGGACAAAATTTTATCAATGTTCAACGTTTGCTCCAGAGAAATTAGAAGCAACTGTGCAGATAAGTAACGCGACTTATCTGCACAGTTGCGAACTTTCATCAATTTTTTTAGTACTTCATCCACAAAGGTCAAAATTTTGTTCCTTTTTATTGCCTTTTCAAATCGTTCTGCATCTTCAGAATATTCTTCAATAAATTGTTCTCGCAACCCATTTCCGCGGGTCTACATTGAGCAAAAATTCTTCAAATTGTACGACTGTACGACAGGTAGACAGGCAGATGCTGCTTTGAAATTTTAGGGGGAGAGGCTTGGGAGCCCGAAGGTGGTGTTATGGGCTCGTGTTTAGAAGGAAACAGCATATCTCTGTCTGTATCTGTAAGAATTTGAATGGTCGGTGACCCCCACAGCACTTAGGCCACAATTGGCTCATTGTGCATCCTTCCAAGGTTCAGACTTCCTTCTGGGTCGTCATCCAGCCTACTTGTTTTAAGTAGGCGATAACGTCGCCGAAAGTAAGCTCCCTCATGCTGGCTTGTGTTAGCCTGTACTCGCCGAATACGGAAAACCTAAATTGAGAGAGTGTCGGACATTCACAAAGAATGTGTTCGACAGTCTCATCTTCCTGTTCACACCCTCTACAGAGTGAAGTGTCAGACAGACCCAGTCTGTAGAGGTGTTTTCGTAGGTGGCAGTGACCGGTCAGAATACCCGTGGCTGTCCGAAGGTTCTATCTGTTCATAGTCACGTATTTTTTGGCTACTTTGCTGTCCGGATACTGCAGCAGTTCCTTGGCAAGCATGCAACCTTCTGCATCGTCCCATCTACCCTTAAACTTATCCAGGGAGTGTTCCTTTATTAAGTCAATCATAGCCGACGCCGACATACCAATGAAAGTGCCAGGTCCCAAGAGTTTTTGGGAGGCTGCTTTCCTGGCTAATGATGAGTCGGCAATGTGGTTACCTTTCGATTTACTGTGCCCCTTGATCCAGCCTAGAGTGACTCCGTTGTTGCTACAGGCTTCGATCAGGGACAGGTGACATTCCAGTACTAGGCCTGATGTGATACGTGGTCTGTTCAGAGCTAGTAGTGCTTGTCTACTATCCGTAAGGATGTGAATTTTATTACCTATGTTTCTTTTGGTAATCTCTTTTGCGGTGATGTAGATAGCAGTGAGCTCTGTTTGAGCAACGCTGACATTACAGCCCATCGCCCATTTGATGTTTAGATTCAGAGATCTGGAGTAAATTCCACATCCTGAGCCCATATTGGTTTTAGAAGTACCCTTAATAAAATTCTGATTTAAGAGACCTTTAATTTATCGATAATAAATCATACAACAAAGCACTTACTGTCAAAATAACAAATTTTGAATTTTTAAAAACTTTCCATTGGAGTATCATGTCATAGGTAACTAGATGTCGGCAAATAATTGAATATTAAAAAACAAATTTAAAATTTCTCGAGAACCATGAGAGTTAGATATAGACTTTAATACCAACTGAGAGGTAATAAATTTCCACGTTTAACAGACCCAACAGATACAGGGTGTTCCACTTAAATTAAGCTGAAATTCATGTATTAAATGGTTAGTGTTATACTGTCATATTAAAAACACCCTGTATATGATAGCATACCAGTGAATATTGGAAACGGAATGTTAAAAGCTTCTAGTGAGATGGTGTAAAGCAAATGTGGTTATTCGTTTTTATTTTGAAGTTATTGTATTTTTTCGGAGGGTCTACAAATTATGTAAAATCGATTTATCCTGGAAACTGAACTAGATAGGTATGGGGAAATGTTAATAAACTTACATTATTTTTAATAGTACAATTTAAAAATATGATAAAATACAGGGTGTTCCATTTAAAGGAACCTAACTTTGATACTGCACGCTTTTTTGGAGCACCCTGTATATTCCAAAATATTTTCAAATCATAGTTCTAAGTAATCTACTTAATTCTACGTCTTATTTTTTCTAATTATATTTGCCGTTAAGACGCCAGAGAATAGTTCGTTCATGGTGCCCCACCCTGTATATTATCTGGAAATTTTTTAAAAATAGGCCTTATCTCGCCTCGTCTCGTCTCGCGGCAACACTATTCTCTACTTCGCGTATTTAGCCAGATATTGGCGAGAAACCCGTTTTCCAGGGTTTAGGTGGCCATTTTACCCCTTTCCATGAACTCAATCACGTTAAGCAATCCTTCCTTACATGCAAAATTGGATATAGCTTTCTATAGATATTTGATCCAGAATACAAAACAAAAAGGAATAAGATCTCAGACTTGCAAAAAATTGGAGATGGATCTGAAGCAATAAAAGGGACTGAGATGGGAGTGAACGGGCCAATAAACAAATACTGTGAAAGCTTGAGAAAAACCCCAAGTATTATTCAATTGGAAATTAACGCCATAAAAGAGTATGCCCAGTTCAATATTGATAAAGGATACAGAAGGCAAAGTATTATCATAATATACGATAGTCAAGCAGTCAATAAAGCACTTTTATTGCTTTTGTTCGATAAAAAATAGTTGTGATAATAATTAAACAATTCCATACCACGGTATCGATCGCTTGTGAACTGTAAGATCCCGAAAAAGAGTAACATCGGCGACCGAGTAAGACAGACAATCCGCTGGGAGAAGCTTAGAGTGAATCAACACTATTCATTGTCTAAGTACGGTGCCCAAAATGAAAAATCTCAATATTTATTTAAATCTCATCATCTATGGAAATTAAATTTCATTACTTTTGACAATGACAGTTCTATAGTAAGCTCTTTGGCATTCCTCATCAAAATTATATGTAAAATGTTGCGTGGTATATTTGAAAAAATTCCCAGTTTCATAATCAAAACCGTAAGTTTTCCATCTATATTTTTTTAAATAGATAAGGTTTTCACTTGATGAACTTAAAGTTGTGACGCGTTTCGCTAACACAGTTGCTATCTCAAACGAGTGGATGTATAATGAAAAATTTTACTTCGCAAACCATCACATTACATTCCATAATAGTTCGGTCCACCCATTCAGTCATAAATTAGCAGCTTTTAATGGTATAATACATAGACTTTCAACAGTTCCATTAAATATTGACAATTACAACAAAGACCTAAACATCATAAAATAAATAGCAATTAATGATAATTACGATCCAAATTTAATAGATATTATCATAAATAACAAGATAATAAAACATACTCTAGAACAAGTATTTCATTCTGATAAAAACAAAAATAACCAATTTAAAAGCTTAACTTACTTTGGAATACCATCCTTAAAAATAAAATCATTTTTAGAAACTTTAGACTTGAATTTTTGCTTCAAAACCGATAACAATTCATCTAAATTCATTAAAAACAACAAATCTAAATATTCAAGATTCAACAAATCAGAAGTTTATAAATTAAAATGTGGTAATCACAACTGTGATAAAATTTCCATAGGTAGAACCTTTAGAAATTTTAAAACTAGAATTTCAGAACACAAACGTAGCTATGACAACCAAAAATCAGATTCCAACTTCTCAAATCATTAGCAAACCAACACACTCTCGATTCAAATTTTGAAATTTTGCATATAGAAACTAAATCCCTAAAATTAAATCTTTTTTCGCGCGATCGATCTTTTTTGTTTATTTACAGCATCGGTTGTCAGGACGGTAGGTTGTGTTTACTGGTTTCTAAGTCTAACACGTCGGTAAGTGATTTACTTACCGTTCAGACGTCGGTAAGTAAATTACTTACCGACGTCTTAGCCCTACATACATTTAGGTGGTCCAAAATAATATATTACTCAATTTTTTTAATGAACAGATATACTATAGAAGCTCTTGAGATAAATAAAAACAAATATTCAGATAATATTCTTAACGATCAAATAGATATCAACAATTCCCCCTTATTAAACCTTTTTACCTAGAAAGGTTCCGGTAAGATTGTTGTGAATGAATTTTCAGGTGAATAGAATATAAAATTATTGTCAATATCCGTAAAATTCAGTATCAAGGCACTGTATAAATTAAAACTTTTCCATTATACTTCCATTCGCTTGAAAAAGCTACTGTCTTAGCGAAACGCGTCACAACTTTAAGTTGAACATAGGTTCAAATATAATGTAGATTTCAACAAATTAAATTGTTTTATTTTATTGTTTATATTTGTTTCTGTAGAACAATATTTGTTAAACAATGCACTTAACTATAAATTGAAGGACATTTCATAAACTTTGACGCTATATCACGAAATTATTTGTTTAAGGCTTGACAAACTTAATGTTTGGAATTGAGAAGTATTGCTTGGACCAGATTCATTAAATACAAATTTCTTCTCATTATTACCTATCTTGATCAATTTTTTTCTTCTTGGAGATCATAAACAATACATCTCTATATCCTGCCATTTTATAAATATAGTATTATATTTCCACCAACTCCAGCTACAAATATCAATCAATGTAGTTTGAGTCGGTCTAAGTATTATTTTGTTATTTTTTAAGGATGTTTCAAATCCACAAGTGAATTACCATTTCATTCGACCTTTCTCCAAAGTAAAACGAAGCTGCAGTTATGTAGACGGTGGGCTTAGTACTAAAATTTCAAAATTCCCACTGAAAGGACAAGAAGACTCCAAGGAAAGACACAGGAAAGAAAGTATAAATGTTGTCCACACGAAAAGTAAGCAAATTGTCATAAAGAGCAGTTCAATGAAAACTATACACCCGACATAATTCTGCAGGGATCATCAAAAAATAAAAAAAACTTCTTCATATTTATCTATCTCTGTATCTGTAGAGTAGGCAGGATGAGTATAGGCTCACAGCACTTAGGCCATACGTGACCCATTGTACATCCTCCCGAGGAGTTGTCCTCTTAGGTCATTGTCCATCCTGCCCTTCTCAGGAAGGTGGACAGGTCACTAGGAGACATCTCCTTTATATCGGCAGGTGTAGGCCAAGACTCACCGAACACACACTCTCTTATTGACGATAACTCCGGACACTCGCCTAAGACATGCCTGATAGTTTCATCTTCCTGTTCACACATCCTGCATAGAGGTGTGTCCACTAGCCCCATAGTATGGAGGTGTTGTCTGTTCAAGGCTAATAGGGCTTGTCTACTATCAGTGCAGTTTATTATGTTTTTGCCAGAAATTCCTTTTATGGTTAGTTTTCTTGAGGCACTTGAGATACCAGCCATTTCTTTTTGAACCACGCTGGTATTGTTTCCCATTCCCCACCTAATATTTAGGCTAAGTGCCCTGGAGTAAACTCCACATCCTGATCCTTCTTTCATTTTTGAGCCATCTGTATTTATCTAGTAGGTATTGATGTTATTTCGGGATCAATAGTAATCTGAGTAATTGTAAATGAGACTAACTATCTAAGTTTACTTCAATAAAATATGGTGTATTTTTTTGTATTTTAACCCATATCGACATCACTCATGACCACCATATTTAAATTTTTCTATATTTTCAGGTGCTGCATCCAACAACATATCATTTTATAAAAACCCATCTCGAGACAGCTCAAACAATCCACAATATATCAATCACCGATCGAAATTCAACAATGATGATGAGGTCCGTGAACACAGATCTCAGGAAAGGTATCAGCTTGAGGCTGCTAGACCGAGACGAAGCCGCAGCGAACTAAGCTTTAACGATTTCAATGAATTGGAATTCACAAGAAACGAAGCAGATCTACAGCCGCGAAATCTCAAGCCGTTCCAGACAATGAACGAAGAGGAGTATTCCCTGCCGAATATACCAAAGCGCTTAAGATATTATACAATCGATAAATCGAGTGATATAAACATCGATGGATTTAAAATGTTAACGAGTGACTACTTACATCCAGAAATTCGAAGTATCGAGCATAGTCCATCGAGGGGCTATATGACCCGTCCTTCTTATTCGGAATACATAAATTCGGAACGAACAACTACCGATCGGAATTTACGAGGCAAAATATTACTCGGTAAACAAGACGTTGCTGTAGCACACAAACGAAGCTATAGTAACTTTCCGAACGCCGCAGAAGAAAGTCCTAAGCCTGTTTGTGAAAAAGAAGCAAATGAAGATTTGAAAGATGAAAAAGAATGTTCCAACAACACTCCAACTCAAATAAATGTTAGTAAAAGTGTTAAAAAGGCTTCTATAACTTCAAAATCGTCCTTAAGACGTTTATATATTAAAAGTGGACAACCAATACCGTGCTATTCCGATTATGTTAAAACTAAGCCTATTAAACCTACGATAACACTTCCAACGGAAGTAGCTAAGAAGCTCGATCATTTAAGTGTCGTACCAAGCCGTTCTTTACTAGCTCAAAATAATACAGAAGCCTCACAAAAACGAGATTTTTCCAGAGCTCATAATCTCCATGATCGGAACAACTCAGACTACCTACCTCCAAAAAATTCTTCCACCAACTATCGCTCCAGCACTTCGGAAGCAGCAAGTAGTCTTCTTTCATCTAAAAGCGCGCGATCAGTTTCGATTATATCTTCGAGAACGTATGTTGTTTGTCCAGCGTATTCCGATTATTTGAGAGTATCAAAAAAAGATAAGGCCAATAAAGAGTTACTTGTAAGCAAGTCTGTGAATGTTTTGAATAAACACCCTTTAAGTACTAAGAAGTCCACTGGAAATATTTTTGTATCACCTACGGTGAAATCAATTGCATCATTGAATGAATCTTTACAAAGGAGAAGTGAAGCACATTTTTCTAGCTATAGATTAGGTGGAAATAATAGATCAGGTTCATCATCATACGAAAATCACGTTTTAAGTAGTAAAAGGAAGGATAATAATCCACTGTTGAAAATTGATACCAAATCGTATTCTTCTAAAAAGAAGTGTAAACCGAAAAAGGATCCATGTGAAGTAAGTGTTATATTAAATTTAATACACCAAAAATTTCAAAAGATGTAAATACTATAACCTAACCTTACTATTTTTTTTCCTTGCAATTTATTTTAAATGTGTATATGAAAGGTAGAAGAGTACTAGTCCGTTGGCTGGTTTGGTTTCAGAATGGTTTTTTAGAACCTTGCACTGGAGTGCGTTCATAAACGTTACAGAGTACACATTTCTCACACTTTTTTGACAACCATCGTTCATAAATGGAATTTTTGTTACTCTGTGACTACTTTCCCAGCGTTCATGAATATACTTTGACATTTCCAATGTATATTTTAGGTATTTATGTACCACGGGTATAAATAGATGTTTATGCCCTGAGGGCGACTTCTCACTTTGTAAGTCGCCCGAGGGTATACAAATCTGTTTATGCCTGCGGTACATACAAATATTTTATGTCATACTTGTTCATTATTGTGTTTTTATTGCTTAGTTACCAACTATCTAATGTCGTACTTTATGGCCGTGCAGAGGAATAATTTTTTGTTCAACTTATTTAATAACCATGTCGTGAGCTTTTTTTAGACTTTTTTGTCAACAGTTTTACAGTTGTTTCTTTGCTTTTTCAATAATTTCGTCAGGAATTCCAAAATCTTCGTTCATTTCGACTTCTAACTTTGACACATATAAAATTTATTGTGATATTATGACATTGTATTGATTTGTATTGAGATGTCCAATAACGAACTAGTATGACATAAAAGCTTTTTTTTATTGGTGAACCATTTTACCTATTTAAAGCACGCCTCAGCGTGTTTAAAGTATCAATACAACGTACCTTTATAAATATATTGTTTTGAAATACTTAATATTAGAAAATGTCATTATGAAAAGTATCAATACTAAAGATTTCGATATTTTATCGATACGATATATTTCAAAAACAAATTTCCTGAACAAAATACACAGATTTAAAAGTTTATTTTATATTGTACCCCCATCTCTAGTCGTGAATTATGAACCATAATACACTCCAGTGTATTATGAACCATAATTCACTCTAGTAGATATATGGGTACCATATACCTTTTGTTAGGAGGTAAAATATCGACTTATTATTAGGTGGTCGTGGACAAATGATATTTTGCACCTAATGCAGCTGCCGATGCTACAAATTTACTTCGGTTTTGGTTCATTAATTAAAATTTCACAGTTATGTTACCATAATACGTTCGTAAATCACGGGTTACAATGTGCTCCATTTCAAATGTCAACCAATTCCATTACAGAGTAAAGTGTTACTTTGCACATTCGTTTATGAACGCACCCCTGAGACAATACTGTCTCAATCCAAATTATATTAATTGCCAAGGTATTTGATGAATTGGGAGAAGATGAGACTACCTATCCTCGCACGAATTCATCTCCTTGGGTCTGTAGTCTGAGTTGCTTGACATACACACTAGCACATGAAGCTAATTCATATTCTAGACTGCTTTCCACCAGCCCTATTCTGCCCAGATGATAATTTAGCCGAACAAATTACGAGAGCAGTTCACAGACCTAAGGCTTCTACTTTGAGATATAAAAGCAATTGCTTATCTTCAACGTGGTATTCTATTCCAAAGTTTAGCAGAGCTGTTAATTTTATATCCATTGAAACTTTACGTTATTATGTTACATGTTTTTAACAATTTTTTTCCAATCAGCCAGAAAAACCAAAAAAATGTTTCTTGCCGTCGAAAGTGAGATTACCGCCAAATATAAAATGCGGTCCAAAATTTATACCATGTCCAATAGTGAAGAAATGTCCTCCAAGAGCCGATGACTGTATGTGCATCGAACCAAAAAAGTTACCTCCCATTCAGTCTGTCGGCTGCATCTGCATAGATCCGTATATTCCAGAAAGAGCTCCAGCTTTGAAACGGCTCAAGTTTATCGCTCCCGATCCACCTAGGATTTGTCCTGAACCATATTGTCCACAACCTAGAGCCGATGATTCACTTGTGGTGAGACCGAAAAGATTATTACCGCACAAACCCAAGCCTTGTGATTGCATCGAACCTCCTCCATTGGTTGATGTTCCTCTGATTAGACTTAAGAAAATTTGTGAACCAGAGGAGGTGGGTATAGTAGCTTTACCTTAAGACAAAATAGTTTCATTGGTAAACCTTCATTTTGATTCATAGAGCATTTTCGGTTCCTATGAACAAATTTAATTTTGATAGAGAAATTAATACAATTAAACAAATAGCCACATCCAATGGTTATCCTTTACATTTAATAAATAAATTACTTAATAAAAAAGAGAAAAAGATGGCGTTACAACTAATATTTCCTAAACAAACTAAAGAAGTAACAAATTACAAAACCATCACTTATGCTGGTAATATTTCCAATAATATTTCAAAGATAATATCTTCAGCAACAAATACAACAATTTCTTTTAAAACAGAAAACAATGTAGGTAGAAATTTGCTAAATGTAAAAACAAAAATAACCCCATTAAGAAAATCTGGGATATACAAACTTAAATGTCCGGATTGTAATGCTGTCTATCTTGGTCAAACCAGTCGTAATTTTGAAATTAGGTACAGTGAACACTTACGAGCATACAGATTAAAACAACCAGATAAATCACATTATGCAAAACACCTACTTGACACTAAACATTCAGTAACACCTAACACAGAACCAGAAATACTACATGTTTGTGATAAGAAGCAAGAACTGGACTTCCTCGAAGAATTAGAAATTAGAAGACACTTAACAGACCCACAATATGAAGTCCTCAATGAACAGCTGAATCTAGGAAGTTCTCCATTATTAAACTGTCTTCTTAAGTAATAATTGTAAAGATCAGCAGATATAGTTTTCCTAGTTTCCTATATCATTGCACAGTTATACTGATCTTAAATGGGACAAAGATATCCAGAATATCCCCATAGGGCTAATAATATCAAAGCTACTATTTGTAAAATCTTCTTCTTTTTTCTATTCATATATATTAAGTCAATCACTAGATAGGCACTATTTGGACTAGCCAAATATATATCAAGTATACATCATGTCAAAAGTAACTTCTGTCATTCTGACGATGATATTTTTATCGAAACAATTGTCAATAATTTACTTGCAATTTACACATTTTTTCAAATATATTGTGGAGTCATTTAGAAACAGTTAGTTTCATTTAAAACCATATGATGAGTAGATTCCACGAAGTGAGGGTTTATACAGTTAACTCAGTTTCATGATGTATAGGATAATTCATTATAAATTACCCACCCCCCATATCATCATTATTATTGCTTTCAGAAAAAATTGTACCAATTTTAATCATAAAAATATTTCAGATATGTTATCCTCCTAAGCCTTGCCCACCACCACCTCCTTGTATCCGAGCAGATGACGATCTCTGCGTAAAACCGAAGACGCTTCCTATACTAACTGCTCCTATATGTCCTTGTATAGATGAAACAATCAAAGATGTCCCACCTTTAAAAAGACTAAATATTAAATCTCCTGAACCGCCAAGAATATGTCCCAAGCCTTGTGTTTGTAATGTGGATTGTCCCAGAGCAGATGATAGTTTAATAACTAAAGTTAAACCTCTTCCTCCAATCAAAGCAGGTATTGTAGAATACATTGTGTACTATGATCCCTATATTTATTGGCTTAACACCCCCCCCCGGGGAAGGGATTAGCACCACTTCAAAAAGCTGTCTACATCATTTTTGTTTCTCATCTCTTCATGTTGTTTTTTTTCCATCCACTGCCTTATTTCTATGCTATGTAAGTCACTTGCAGCCTCCCGTTGTCTTGTGTCTTCCCCCCTTGTGGTATCTCGAGAAGCTTCAAAGAATTACCAAGTTTCATTCAAACTAAAGATACATTTGTAATATTCTTATTTTGTGATAACCTACAAAATGTATCCACTATAACCCTGAGCTATGATAAAACGTTTTTTTTTATTTTATAGGAGATTGTCCATGTGTAGAGACTGAAATAGTAGACGTTGATTATAGAAGGATGAAATGTATAGAAGAGCCAGAAGAATGCGTTTACACGGATCCATGTGATGTGCCCCAGCCCAGAGCAGATTTTGGATGTTGGGAATATTACACACCCGAACCAGAGAAAGTATGTCGTGAAGTTGAAATAAAAACCAAGAAACCTTGCAAGAAAGTAAAAAAAATTAAAATGAGAAGATGATACACTGTGCTTCACTTTGTTTTTTTTTTTTGTTTCGCCTTGTTTTCGATCAAATGTATACATGGAAATAACTGTTTTTTAATCTGAATTAAAATTATGATTGTTATACAAGTTTTTTTAATAATTTCTTTGACTGATTGAGGTTTTAATAAAAAGGTATTGAGTTGGTGATGTTAAAAGTTGCCACTATATTTCCAGGGTCAAACTGACTATTGGTTTACTGTACTGCTACCTTTTTACATACAGCGTTGCACCAGAAAATTATCTTTGAAACGTTGTTAGTGAAACTATATATGTGCAGAAAGTGTCAGCTCTACTCACACACTCTGCTTCTGTGAGCACTCACAAGGACTCAGATGGAAGCACTTTAGAGTGGAAATAACACAACCATCACAACTACTGCAGATTCCTCCAGATAAACTGGTGGCCTATATAGAAGACACGAAGCTTCTGGAATGGAAGTAGGTGGATAACATGGGTTAAGGTACAAAGATTCAGTTCAAGTGTCTGGGCTGTTGAGCCTAATACAAGGGTATGAATAAATACATGGGTGGTGTAACGAACACGGACTTGCAGTTAATCCTGCCAAGGCTGAGATAGTTGCTTTCACCAAAAAGAGAGGTATAAGACCTGAGGGTCTAAATCTTGATGGAGTACCACTGCCGGTGGTTGAACAGGTGAAATATCTAGGAGTGATCCTTGATAAATCACTGACATGGAAGGCTCATCTTGATAGTCGCCTAAGCAAGGTGACAAACACGTATTGGGCCTGTAGGAGAGCCATTGGTCCGAGGTGGGGACTGACCCCCAAAACGATCATATGGTTCTATAGAGTGATTATGCTGCCTATGCTCACATATGCGGCTCTGGTCTGGTGGCCGAGGGTAACCTTGGTCCTGGCTAGATCGCAACTGGCACGCCTTCAAAGGGTGGTCAGTTTGGGGGCAACTGGCTGCATGAGGACTACACCAACTGTTGCGATGGAGGTGATCCTTGGTCTTCGGCCTCT
>CAJUYH010000395.1:0-68771 GCA_910591685.1 Galerucella tenella | reverse complement strand
AAAAAAACTTGGGATGTTATTATTGGACAATTGATGTTTCGAGATAAATACATCGATGTATCGAATATATTCCTAAAAATTCGATACATCACATAATACCGATGAATCGAATCAAAAATTTAGATCTTTTCGATGCATCGATGTATATCGGACATCCCTAATCACCTGTGCACTAAACATTTTCGAGATGTGATCCTCAAGTACATTCTCTCATTTGTGGAAGAATGGGAGGGAGATCAATTCTTCCTACTTGTGCTGGACATGATCTGGTTCAGAGACTAAATAATATACAATAATATTTCAAGCGCCATTTATATATGCGCTGGTAGATGTTGATAATGATAATATTATTATCATTATGCTTGCTATTTTCTCATCTGCTCATTAAAAAGATCCAAAGAGAGCACAGAAACAAATTGAGTGAGGAAACACATATGAAGTTATCTAAGTAAAAATTATTTCATGGGACACATTTTCCATCAGGAGAAATTAATCTCAATTTTAGCTTCCAACTTTCTCAATATTGGTAGGATGTTATCCCCAAAAAGGAAGCTGGGCGTGTTTAAGATGTTTAATTTTCGTTAGCTGTTAATAATGATTGCGCTCCAGGGGAGCCGATCTTAAGCATTTGCTGCTGATGTTTTTCTCAGATCCATTAACTTGAAGACGCCATTAATCATTCTCTTTTTGGATTAAATTTTATTATATTATAACAGTTTGCTTATCTTGAACATAACTGTTTTTACCAAATTATATAGCGCTTTAATCTGATCTTTCTTACGTTTTAATTTCCATAAAGATTATTAATCTCCCGTCCTAATTTCTCTTTCCTATAATATATAAATTCAAGACCATATTGTATCGACTTTCATTCACTTCCACTGAGGTACTTCTAAATTGTTGGAATCGCTGCCTGATTCTGAAATTGATTTTAAGTCAGAATTTTGAATATACGACAAAAGCTACATATTCAGTATTAATAAATATTTCTTTATCAGCATCATTCCAACTAATTTTTTCAAGAAACTGCGTTTTTTGTATCAGTGATACTCTG
This sequence comes from Galerucella tenella, assembly GCA_910591685.1. Taxonomy (NCBI): domain Eukaryota; kingdom Metazoa; phylum Arthropoda; class Insecta; order Coleoptera; family Chrysomelidae; genus Galerucella; species Galerucella tenella. The sequence goes on along the minus strand of CAJUYH010000395.1, from coordinate 67,717 downwards.
TTGAAATTTTCATATAACTGGCCCTGTTGGTGTATAATATAGCAATTGAAATTTCACCAACTTGCTGTTGTCCAATTGATATGAAATTCGGTATCATTGTAAATTCAAATAGCTGAATGCCTCCTACAACTTCACCGCTGGATGCAAGCATGGCCATAGTATTATGCTGCTAACATTACCTATTATAATTTCTTGATTATCACTTTTCTATAATTTTATCCAAACAGCAAATATTTCAAAAGATTAAACGCTGATTCATCCACTTAGACGCAAGTTTACCTTTATTATCCATATAACATTTCAATCTAATGACTACCATTGTAATATTCTTAATGTTTTGAACAAAAAGCTTCTACACAAACTTTTTCCCTTTGTTTGAAGTTCAACGCGGCTAAGTTTATTCACATCCTTCGTCTATCCATTATCTTTGTATAGAATGAACTCCCATATAGCTTCCTGGTTAATTTCATTTTATTTCAGAGGTTCAAGCTATTTTTTTATATTATCCACATGGATGGAACAAGAAAAATCATTTGAATGAGAAACTGCATACAGTCATAATAAATATTATTCTCAGTTGAGATTCGAGTGCCTTTGTTATATAATGAAAATAAATACTAGCTCATCTCAAAAATGTTGGGTGAATATAAATAGCTGAATGAAACAAACATCTCTCGAAAATAAAATATAATGAAAGTCAGCTACTACTATTTCTCCACTATTATCTGTAAATTTTACAATTATTGCCTTTTCCAGCCAACTGAGAAGTTTAATTTCTCTATTAGTGGTTAATAATTGTTTCTATTATTAACCTAGGTCAATGATAGATTAATTTCAATAATGATAAAAGAGAAGAAAAACTTGTGCAACATAATTTGGTATACACAGGAGATTGTCTTTAACGTATTCGCTGCTTGAAATTACCTATAAATGTGAAATTATTTGAATTTAAACGCCATTAGTTTAAAATTCGCGCCCAACCAAAAATGACTGATGTCATAATTGAGGAGTACGTCCATAAACTATGGAGCGAAAACAGACTTGTCAGTCATTCAAATAGTGTATAGGTAATGGCTTTGCTCCGATTTTGGTGATCGGTAAATAGTAATAGTCTTCACCACATTGATGTATAATATAATATTATTTGATTTAAAAGAAGACTTGCTTGTATTAAAAGTTTAGCATCTTTTTCCCAATAAAAGATAAGAAAAAGATATTCCTAGTCCCTTATGCGTTCTGTGGAAGAAAATAATAAAACATAAGCCCCCAGTTACGAATATTATTCTTTGGACTGATAAATGCGTGCCGCAAAACAAAAACTCTCGCATGTCATGTCTGCTGCTATTTGTATTTTTTAAAAACAACCAAAATATCAAAACTATTGTACGAAAATTTCTTGGTCTTGGTCACAGCTGCTGTGTCCAGGAAAATGATGCAGTGCATAGAGCGATTGATCGCAGTTTCAACAACTAGTGGTGTCCAGCCATTAGGCAATTTTTGAAGGTCTACTCCGAGTTATATAAGATCCAAGAAGCTTTACAAAGTAGTGTTAACCGTCAACAATATTTTGGACTATAAATTCTGAGCCAAGTTTAAGAGAGTTAGTGTACGAGAATGATTTTAATTTTATCAGTTCTTAAACAAAGCCGCTCATAAATCCTACAAAAAAGTGGTACACATGCGTTTTTGCAAGTAATAACCAGGAGCGCTTTTCTGTACGCGGCATTGACAGTCGTCGGTATGTTAACAACAGCCATCGGTTGCGCGGCCGACAGGACTAATATCACGCTATTCTGTATGCCATGGTTTTCGACGCTCGGAATTGCAACAAAAAATTATCGGCATAGAAGTGACGTCACTCGATTCGGTACATGTGGCCAATGAGCGATGAGGGAAACTGTCAAATTTGTGAACAAACAAAAGTGCACGTTGAAGATTAGAGGTTATATTTTGGTTTCGTTGGAAGGTAGGGTCATATAATTAGATAATAGATAGTGATAGTGACATATCTTTTATCTGTTAGGATGAACGATACAATTCATGTTTATATTAACATTAAAAACCTCAAAACCTCGAAATTTAGAGTCAACTGGTATTGAAGAATTGATCTGGCGTTAACATATATCTCTTTTTTTTTTCAAGTCTCAAAGATAGGATAAGTAAAGATATTAATTATTTTAAAGGAGTTTCTTGTTCTATCAAAACTCAGCGTTATAATACCGCTAAGAGGGATCATTTGATTCAGTACATGGAGAGCCATTCAAATTTTGCTGCAGGAAAATTTTTGTGGAAAAGATGGGAAGGACTTATGAAACACTAGATTGGACACTATACACAATATAGTTACTCTTCAAATATTGAAAAGTCATTTAAATAATCCGCAATTCCAGCCAAACATCAACAAATAATGAAAATTTCCCATCAACGAAAATCGATATCGGTTACCGTGGGGCTCATTAGATCTCGGTAGACATACCGATTCTCACCGACTGGAATTCACGATATCGGTCGGTGAAAAGGTATACAGAATACCGCACATGCGACTTACCGACGGCTGTCGATAACTGAGTCTTACCGATACCGATTTCTGTCCGAAACGAGTAACAGAATAGCGCTCCATCCTGCACCAACTCCACGTGACCAAAACTGCTCGCGTTTGGAAAACCATTTTTCTAAGGTGGATTTGAAATATTGGATAGCGTTATCCTGAATTTTTCCCAATTCTTTTGTATTTCTTATTTTAGCTGTGTATTAAACAATTTTTTCGGAACTATTCTGTTTTCAGTTATTAAAAAGAAGCCATATATAAAACAAAAAGCTTTATAACAGTTGAACATTTATTTTGGAATCATGAAATTTATTCTGTCCGTCACAATATTATTTTTCATGCACGAAGCATAGACACGAAGGATCAAAAATACGTTTGGAAAACTGAATATAGTTGATTGGTAGTAGAATCTAAAATTGTTCTGTAAATTTCACAATAATTGACACGGGATAAGATTTCAAGATGTTTATAAAGTCTTACAAATTTGAAAATTACTTTTCAAAAAGTAGACCGTTCACTAAGAAGCAGCATCTACTTCTTGGGCTATATGCCTCCACAGACAATGAAATTATAGGTACTTCCAAGTTGAACGGGGTTAAGATACCTGAACGATATAATCAACAATTCTGGATTGTAATTTTACTTAAATATGACAATTGTTACAGGAAACTATCATTGAGTAAATGGGATAAGATCCTATGCCGACGCTATAATATTTTTGATCCAGTGGCTAACATTGTAATATTCAAAGCTTTTATACAGAGTTTCGTATTTTTCAAATCTTGGAGACTGAAGTTATCCCAATTTCGCGGAACTCATCAATATCTTGCGGTCTATTAATTTGCACTAAGAAAAGCCCTAAGCAAGCCACCGGGAAAAATCTTGCAGACTCAAATCATTCCAGTTTCGCGAAATTTATCAATCCCTTGAGATCTACTAATTTGCAAAATTTCAGCTCCGAATCTTTTTACTACACTAAGAAAAGTCCTACACGAGCAAGCAGAAAAACTGAGGACCATGGAACATGTAGCAGATTCAAGTTATACCAATCCCAATGTACATATAAACCAATTTGCTTGCATCAAAGGATTTGCATTTTCCAATGAAATACAAGAGAGGAAGTGTGAGTTGAAAACGCTTGACACGATTTTTACTTGGTGAGTAGATCAACAAGCCAGTGAGCGTGAATAAAACAAGAAGCTTTTGTAAATTTTGTAATAAATATTCTGGCTCAGCTGCTGAGAGGAGAGACGTGAGCGCGACAAGTCCATCTTCAAGAAGGAAGTATAATATAATTATTTGAAAGTTGATTATACAGGGTATAGTCGTTGAGACTTTCGTAGCGAATGGGGCATTTGCATATAACTTCGTTATTATAGGTCGGATTGCAGTGAGATGAGCTGCACTTTGATGAGATGAAATGAGATTATTGACACATGAAAAAAACAGGCGCATTGAAAATCTGGAGAAGGTATAAGCATTTATATGTTATATGTATTATGTTATATGTTATTATTGATCCGATTCGCATGGAGTGAACTGCATTATTATGAAAAAAGTAGTTACTGAGTAGATACTAAGTGGAAAACATGCTCAATGGGTGACAAACATTAGCATGGACTGACATCTCTTATTAGTTAGATTTAATATTCGTATTTATCTTATTGGTAGTTCCAGTATTAACCCACAATTCGTCCATAAATCATTTTGATTCCTTGATTCCTCAGTTTTTCGATTTTTCACTACTCCCTATCCATTTAACATTTTTTCAATCCAATGTACAAGAGAAAAGCAAGCGAAAACAATTCCACTTTATTTGACTAATCTGATAAGGATATACGTACATTATATATTTTCTTAAATTCAAGTGAATAGGAATGACAACTCACCTTAAACACTGTTGTTGACATGCAAATCCAATCCTAGTTGCACTTTTGTATCGAATGAGAAGCTCGTTTTTTCCGAAGTTTAAATTCAATGTTGATATACATCTGCGTGACTCTGAAACGAATATACTGGAGATAAATATTGTGATATTCGAATATATTCAATATCAAAATAGAATTGGAAAAAATACCGTGATGGCAATCTCAACTGACAAGTGGGAAATAACTTTTATACCGTGTTTCCAATAACTTGTTTATCTCTAATTTTGTTTCATTCAATCTATTATGAAAAATAGAAAGCACATATACTATTTTCAAAATAATGGATAGGATTGCTTCAAAAATGTATTTTTCCATTCTTAATTTTAGTACTTATTTATTTTTTACTCAGTAATAGAATAGCAATGAAGCTACGTCACAGATGTAAAAATGATCAAAATCGGTACAACGCGGCAAAACCGCATGTGAGGTTAACTCAACAACTCAACTTCAAATGACGATGTTTTTAACTTCACTGCTACACATGCGGTTTTGCCTCGTTGTACCGATTTCGGTCATTTGCACATCTGTGACATAGCACCCGTGAGATTTTAAACTAACTCTACCTGTTCCGTTAGAGATATTATACCCCGTAGCCTCTGACACTTGTAGGCTTCATTATTTCGAATCTCGTTTCGAATAGATGTCGATTTAACATTTGAGTTTCACGAATGAGTACTTTCCTCCCTATTGGTGGGAAGAATGAGTTTCCTTCGTGATATAAAGGAGGAAAAATATATACTTTTTCGATGTTCATTCGTAAACACGTGTATATAGTATGGATTTTCGATTAGTTATAATGAATTTAATTATGGGATGCGACAGGCCAACATATAATTGGTGTTGAATGGAGCATTCTTTAGGTAAAACCATAACTCAACTGGCCATCTTCAGACCTGTCAGTGAGAATTATTGTTACAAAAAAATGTTTATGTAAATACAGGTTGATCATTTGAATTCCGACACATTTTATGAACCCATAACTTGGAAACCGATCAAGATATCGAGAGGCGGTTTTGACTGAACGGCTTCAGGAATTTAGAAATGTTTTTTCACGATGTTGCCAATTTTGTATTTTTTAATAACTTAGATATTTTAAATGGAACACCCTGTATAACTCTAAGAGTTCATCCATACCTCAAATGTGGTTAGAATCCAAATAAAGGGTTCAAGAAAACTCAAAGTCGCACCACAATATATTTAATGTCCGTTGGGACTCAAAACTTGCAACTAGTTTCGGTAACAATTACCATCATCAGGCTATAACAAATAGAAAATGGTACCTCATTGTAAAGATCTGAAGAGACAATAAAATTGATGTAACGAAGTTGCGATCAAATAATATTTTACAATCAAGTTAAAAATTATTAGAGAAAATTAATCTAAAATAATGAATCTCTACTATAATGACAAGATTTATGAGAAATTTAAATATCTTAAATGTTTCTAAATATAACAAATTATAAAAGTTACCTGTATGAAATTTCACAACTGGAAGGGTAAGAACATCATTATCATTAGTCCATAAAGTAGTACTTTTTAACAAAGTGAAAATTTTCTCATGAGAAAACAACCATAGTTCCTAACTTTCTTTTTTCCTACTCTTAAGTTAGTTTGAGGTTTTTTCAATCCACAATTTTATTAAATATTTTCACTTTGTTAAAAAGTACTACTTGATGGACTAATGATAATGATGTTCTTACCCTTCCAGTTGTGAAATTTCATACAGGTAACTTCTATTATTTGTTATATTTAGAAACATTGAAAATATTCAAATTTCTTATAACTTTTGTCATTATAGTAGAGATTCATTATTTTAGATTAATTTTCTCTATCAATTTTTAACTTGAATGTAAAATATTATTTGATCGCAACTTCGTTACATCAATTTTATTGTCTCTTTAGATATTTACAATGAAGTACCATTTTCTATTTGTTATAGCCTGATGATGGTAATTGTTACCAAAACTAGTTGCAAGTTTTGAGTCCCAACGGACATTAAATATATTGTGGTTTGACTTTGAGTTTCATTGAACCCTTTATTCAAACACCCTGTATGTTTTTGTACCGTCGAATAGGCTGAAGCTTTTACTTTTTAAAAATATATGGTTTTATAGCAATTCAAGGTGTCCTTAAGGAGCAGATTAGAAAGATAGACTGCAATTCGTTGACTACAGTAATTCGATCCGTACATTTTTGTCAGCGCATAACTTGTGAACTAGTCATGACATCGAGAAGCTAAACGGCTTCAGGAATTAGACATTTTTTTTCACGCAGTTGCCAATTTAGTATTTTTACCTAGACTCCAGACAAAAACTTTTTTGGACAGCATTATATGGATTGAGTTATTGTTGTTGAAAAAAGGTCAAGAAGAACAATTTATTGAAAACAACAACAAAATACAAAAAATAAGTACAAAATTATATGTGGGTATGTGCTTAATTAACCTACATAAATTCTTTAATGCAAAAGTTGTTGAACATGCCCACCATTTATGTCAATACATTTATGCAAGCGTGGTTGAAGATTTTAAAAAGAGTCTCTCAAAATTTGTGGTTGAATATTTTCTATTACGTTTCCTATGTTTTGTTTCAGTTCCATTAAATTTTGTGGTGAAGGATTATAACATCTTTCTTTTACATATCCCCAAAAGAAGAAATCGGGAACAGTTGAATCTGGAGAGTATGGTGACCATTCCATAGGACCTGCTCCCCCTATCCATCTATTAGGAAATGTTTGATTGACAGAATCTCTTGCTACGCGAGAATAGTGCGGAGGTGCTTTTTTCCTATTTGTAAACATTTTGAATAAGGAGTTTCGACAAAAGTGCAGAATTAAATAAGTAGAATAAATCACAATTGAGAGAATGACTGACAGTAGCAGTCACATCACCCTTGATTGTGGAGAAAAAATACTAAATCAGTATGTGTAAGTGAAACGTTGGGTTCTTCTTGGGCCGTTGAATTAAAACCGCTTCTCTATGTCATTACTAGTTCAAAAGTTATGCGCTGACAAAAATGTACGGAATTACTGTAGTCAACGAATTGCAGTCTATCTTTTAAAGATAATCTGCTCCTTAAGAACACCTTAAATTGCTATAGAACCATATATTTTTAAGAAGTAGAAGCTTCAGCCTATCCGACGGTACAAAAACATACAGGGTGTTTCATTTAAAAGGTCTAAGTTAATGACCTCCAAAAAATCCAAGTTTTTTCCTGGAGTCTAGGAAAAAAATACAAAATTGGCAACAGCGTGAAAAAAAAATTCTTAATTCCTGATGCCGTTCAGTCAAAACCGCCTCTTAATATCTTAATCGGTTTCCAAGTTATGGGTTCATAAAATGTGTCGGAATTCGAATGATCACCCTGTAGAATAAAATACGAGATGATTCAAGGATTTTCTTGAGTTGTAGTATACATTTAACTACCTTAAATTTAAACCCCCAAGAGGTATTTAATAAAGCGCGTTACCAATATCTATCGCAGAATAATAATTATTCTAACGCTTCATAAGTTTTGAAAGATATTTTTCAAAGACAGTGCTCGTTCGACCAAGGAGCAACAACTACTTCCCGGGCTAGTGTGTCACAGGGGCCATAAAAACTACTCCTACAGCTGCAATGGAAGTCTTGATGAATCTGCCACCTCTACACATATTCATACAAGGTGAAGCGAGATTTGTAATGCACCGATTAATACATAGTCAGCAACACATAAGCCAAACGCCATGGTACTGACAACTGGAAGCTAATCGAGGAGCTAAAACCTGACCATGAACTGGGACAGCCCATCGATGCAATAGATACGAGATATATCTTTGATAATAAGTTCAAAGTAACTATACCACACAGGAGCGCTATTCTGTACGCGGCATTGACAGTCGTCGGTATCGATATGTTAACAACAGCCATCGGTTGCGCGGCCGACGGGACTAATATAACGCTATTCTGTATGCCACGGTTTTCGACGCTCGGAATTGCAACCAAAAATTATCGGCATAGAAGTGACGTCACTCGATTCGGTACATGTGGCCAATGAGCGAAGAGGGAAACTGTCAAATTTGTAAACAAACCAAAGTGCACGTTGAAGATTAGAGCAAAGTATCCCTTGTGATATTACCCAATAAAAGATAAAGAAGAAGAAGAAGATTAGGGGTTTTATTTTGGTTTTGTTGGAAGGTAGGGTCATATAACTAGATTATTGATAGTGATAGTGACATATCTTTTATCTGTTATCATGAACGATACAATTCATGTTTATATTAACATTAACAACCTCAAAAACTCGAAATTTAGAGTCAACTAGCATTGAAGAATTGATCTGGCGTTAACATTTATATCTCTTTTTTTTTCAAGTCTCAAAGATAGGATAAGTACAAATATTAATTATTTCAAAGGAGTTTCTTGTTTTATCAAAACTAAGCGTTATAATACCGCTCAGAGGGATCATTTGATTCAGTACAAAGAGAGCCATTCAAATTTTGCTGCAGGAAAATTTTGTGGAAAAGATGGGAAGGACTTATAAAACACTAGATTAGACACTATACACAATATAGTTACTCTTCAAATATTAAAAAGTCACTTAAATAATCCGCGATTCCAACCCCAAACATCAACAAATAATGAAAATTTCCTTTTAACGAAAATCGATAACGGTTACCGTGGGGTTCATTAGATCACGGTAGACATACCGATTCTCATCGACTTGAATTCGCGATATCGGTCGGTGAAAAGGTATACAGAATGCCGCACATGCGACTTACCGACGGCTGTCGATAACTGAGTCTTACCGATACCGATTTCTCTCCGAAACGAGTTACAGAATAGCGCTTCAGGGAAAACTGTAAGAAAAGTGCACCCATACACGCGGATTTTTTTTGGTACACAGATAGGTCAAAGACGTTAGACGGCGTAAGAGTCGGTATAATAGGGCTTAAGCGAGGGATAGCCTTCCCAGTAAGCCTATCAAGGAATTTTACAATTTTTCAGGCGGAAATGACGGCGATTCACCACGGTGTGGAAAAAATTAAAAGGCAGAAGAGAACATATCGTTCAATTGTCATCTTCACAGACAGCCAAGCAGCGCTTATGGCACTCAACTCCGTAGAGGTCAATTCTAACCTAATATGGAAGTGTGTACGGGCTCTGAACAATGGGTGAGCATAGCAATGTTACGGTAGCCTGGGTACCGGGGCACGAGGATCATAAGGGCAACGTAAAAACCGGATGAAATAGCCAAACAAGGCTCATCAATGCCATTCGTTGTGCCGGAACCCTTCTGCGGAGTTGCAAAAACCATAACAAGAATGGAAACAAAGAAGTGGGTCGCCCAAAAATCTCGGGATTGGTGGAGGAACTCACCAGGACAGAGGCAAGCGAAACAGTTAATATTAGAACACTCGCCAAAATTTACAGCAGATCTGTGGCCGAAGATAGGAAAACTGTCAAAGCTCTAGTAGTCTGTTAACGGGGCATTGTAAGCTCAATAGGCATTTGAAGCTGATGGGATTGAAAAACGAAGATAGGTGCAGGTTTTGTCACCTATAAAAAGAAACGTTAGAACACAGTCTATGTCAGTGCGATAGCCTGGCAAATGTGCGGTTTTTTGCATTAGGCGAAGAAGAGCCATTGGCAGAGAGCTAGATGAAAGGTTCAGTGTCCACACTAATAGATTTTTGAAAAAGAGTCAGGCTGGAGAATGTAATCTAGAGTTCAGAGGATCACAATAGATCTGTAAAGGTCGCAGTGAAATAGGCCAAATGCCACCTCATAAAATCTAATCTAATCTAATTCAACTTCCCGGGCTTCAGTCCCCTACGAATATTGAATTACACTCCAAAGTCAAACAGGGTTGGTATATTTACAAAATAGTCAACACCAACGATTCTGGTTTGCAATAAGAAGGAACAACATGTAGACCGGTTTCGGCATATTTGCGCCTCATCAGTACAAGGTATATTTTCTCCGTCCGCGAGCTTTTATAGCTGAATCTCGAACTGGAGAGACACCAAAATCACAATCAATACATGTTTTTCAGTGACGGAAGTGTGAAAGTTGTGACAATAGCGACATCCTTACCTCCAACTGCAAGTTGAACGTCTTCGAAAAATATTTTCCAAAATGAGACGATTGGGAAAAATGAAAGCAAATTACTGTTTATTCTTATCAAACGAAACAAGAGTTTTATGAACTTCAGGAAGAAATTTCCGTCCTTTCTAGATTTATATCAAAGTGTGAAAATAACATTTTGCTCAAAAGGTTGAAAAAAAAAAATGAAAAAGACCAAATGCAATTTAGATAGTATGCGAAATAAGCACAGGATAAATTCTTTTGTGAAACGAAAGAACGATCAAATCGTAAGATTTCCGTCCTTTTTGGTAATGAAACAGTTCCCAAGCTCTCAAGGATTATTTTAACTTTTACGGAAAAAACTTGAATTCTTTTAAGTCTTACATTCAAAGGGGAATTAATGGAAATTTCTTACTTATCATCACTACCCATCGAATTCCAAGAAATAGGACAACTGAAAGGAAATTATTAAAGAAAATTATGGAAGGAACTGTCGTCTTCCATTGAATGTATAATACAGTGTGTACTAATGGAAGCAGGAAAAGCTTGAAGCAGCTCGAAGACAAAGCGATATGTGTTATTATTTTCGTGGTATGGGATGATTTTGGTCAATGGATTTCCCAATAGAGAGTAAGAGAGAGATAATGTTTTATTTAGAAATTGCAGCAGACCAAAAAAATTGGGAGGTAGCAAACTTGTGTTGTTGTTTGATTAATTTCAAGCTATTTATTGTCATGAAATTCGGGATGATATTCAATGTACGTCAAATCATTTGGATAGATCTCAATTCAAAGCTGTTTTTTCCTCAATATATTATTTGTTACAAAACCAAATTTTTCACTTCAGCATTGAAACTTTTCTCCTCACTCTCCCAACCCCATCTCAGTGTTAGTATATATTCAACACCATTCCTCCTTGTAGGTACAATTTAAACTTCCCGGCAACCTTTAAACTTCACACAAGCAAACACTATGAAGCTACTAATTCAGAAGCTGGTGGAATAGCACTAATAAGAAAGATATTGCCACTTTGTTATAAATTGACGGAGATGGAAATAGTGAGTAGGAGAATATTTGGCATCCTTAAAATTCCTAAGTAGTACATTTTGATCTCCTTAATAACATAAATTAAACATCCGACGGTTGTAATGACTTCTATCATATAGGTGTGTACTGTTTATGCAGACTGAACAAAACGAAACAGAAACATTATTCAGTAATATTTGTAAATTCATTTATTATATCCAGTGATAGTCAATAATTTTTTTGCTAGCTTCTACGGCGATACTTCATTCGTGAATAATTTTCAAAACATGATTTTCTAAGTCTCCTGTAGCGTCGATTAGGAAGTTTGAGTTTTGGTCACTTTTTGTATAACTGACAGTGACATGAATGTCAAAATATTTTCCATAAATTCGCCACAACTTCTTCTTCATCTATGCCAATTTCCATAGAAATGGTATAAGTAGTTTTTAATATACAGCGTTGCTGAAAAGTCTCGCACCAAGGGATTATCTTTGAAACGGATGTAAGGAAATTCTAGGACGATGGATGAGACTCTATTCTGCATATTTTGGAGCAAATGTCAAATGTTTTTGACGTCATTGCTTACGATACGGCCGCCATCTTGAATTTTTTTAAATGACAACCTAGGTTTTGTGACCCATCACAAAAAGCTTATTTTTTTCTCTTTCCAAAAATCATCCCAATGTATAACCTTACTTGAATATTATAATGTAAATTTAACAAAAATATTAAAATTTTAATTTTAATCAAAACTGCGTGTTACAGAAATTTATAAACTGAACAATTATTTAAGTTGTTGTTGTTGTTTGTTGACAATTATACAATCTCTCTTCGAAGCTACGAATAGAATCGTTGATCATTTGTGGAGTAATTCCCTGCATTTCGAGACGTATGCGATCCTTTAAATCGTTTGAGTTAGTTGGTCTGTTTCAGGTAGCCCCAGAAAAAAAAAAGGTAGAACGTGTCGCGGGACACACGTTAGGAACTTTAGTTCCTTTTAAGCAAAACTTTTTTGAATAAATAAATAAATACACATATTAATATAAGAATTTATTTTACTCTGGATGAAACTTCATTTAACAAAAATATACAGTAGTATTAATTATAAATAAAAAAAATCTTATCATTAAGTTGATTGGCACAATAGTTATTTATGATACAAGTGCGTGAAGTTATACTTTTGCGCACGAGTTGCGAAAATGCCAAAATATTATATGAAATAATCCGTACAAATTAACAACAAATACTTAAAACAGAATAAAATGGGTATTTAAGGGGACCTTGGATTTTATAAAATTATGTAATACATCTGACGTTATAGATAAACAATTTGCATATTCCTCGGTGGTCGAGTAGTAAGCAAACCAGACTCTCACGCGGTAGACCCGGGTTCGATTCCCCGTGAAGGAGTTTTTTTTGTTATTGTTAATTTTATTTTCAAATAATTATTCTGCTTGATATGATTAACGACAACAGGTAGACGTTTGAAATATTTAGCAGAATATTCATTATTATAGATAATGGTACGGTACCCTTCATGAGGGAGTCCGACTGGCAACATCTACTTATAACAGCATCGTATATTTAAAAAGGGAAACCGTACCTAGCATTATACAAATTGGACATTCAATAACTGTATGTTTACCACAAAAAAATTAGTGGAAACAAATTGTTGGATTTTTAATTTGAAGTTATATTACAGTTTATAGAAATTTTTATTTTCTAGATTTTTTCTTAAGTGGATCGTGAAAAAAATATGTTGTTCGACTCGTGTGGATTGTCCATATCGCACTTGAACGATAGAGCATCTTGCGATATGGTAATCATATCCACACTAGTTGCACAAACTACTATTTCTATCAAAATATGCCCTTTTACATTTAAAAACAACCTGCCAAATGTCAAATCAATTTATCCATCCATTTTAAAGTTATCGAATTAAAACATAAAAAGTTTTTAAAATTTCATCACCCTGTATTTCGAAAAGTAAATGTGCTAGACCCCTCATATCATTTTGTCCAATTTTACGAGAGGAATCTACATGCAAACGTTATAATTACCCTTAACGTTCGAGATGCTTACACCATTTTTTGCGCGATCGTATTGAAATAAATTCCGAATAAAATAATTTAAATTTCTTCGAAATGAACGGAATGTCAAAACTGATATTTATACTTCCCGATAAGTTTAAAATATATTTTTCATTTTGGTACCATTACCAGTACCTTTAAAACAAATCAGATGGTTGTGAACATCGCTAACAGCCGAAAAAGAAGATTTCTGTAATTTTACAGTTTTTGGCGGCATATTCAAAATTACCGTAATTTTACTTTTATTGCAAAATGACATTCATGGTCCATTTTTTGACACTTCATTTAAAATTACCCAACATTAGATTGATATTACAATAATAACCATAAAATAGTCAAGTAAAATTAAATGAATGTCAAAGAATGGACCGTATAATGCCTGAAGTGAGGAAAATGAAGCAATAATCATCAAGTTTATATATTTTATTGAATATAAAAAATTATACAATAAATGAAACGTTTTTTTACATATTTCAATGACAATCATGAAAAAAAATTGATGTTAGGAATTCAAAAACAATGCTGGGAAGCTCAAAGTTGTATGGAAGAATAACTAGTTTTGTCACTTTTCATTTGATGAAACATGTTTTTTATAAAGATAGAGCTTACCGGGTGCACCTCACATTACAGTCACATATTCTCGAAATTGTCTCTTAAAATAAAAGTCCTACTATGAACAATAAAAACCAACTACGAAAACTGGAAAAACTCACAATACTCGTTAAAACGTTGGTCTGTAGTTGTCAGCAGTGGTCTGTGGTTGTCAGGTATGATCATAAATAACATGTTAGGCACGGGGTGTGCACTGCTAATTGCAGCTTTAGTACCAAGTTTAATTGAGATATTCCGATAGATGGCGCTGTAAGACGTACTTTTCTCTCTGTTCTGTGTCTCTAACCTCTGAGATGATGCATCTGTCTTCTGTCTTAGTGGTGTTTTGACAGTTTAGTAGATAACCTGGTACTGTATTTTGTGTGATATTGGTGTTTGCTAGAAGCTTGTGAAAATTTGAGATTTGAGATCAAAATGGCTAAAAGACTACGAACGTGTTGTGTTCCGAGGTGTAGTGATGAAACTTCGAGAAGGTAATTGCCGTTTATTTTATATTCGGTTAGGTTATGTACTTGTATATTTGTTAATAATATAAATAATGGTTAATATACTCATGTTCTAAGATATTTGTTTAAATTTTTCCCACTATTTCGTTTGTTTTTATTGGGAATATGCCACAAACAACCTACAGAAGATATTTTTTTGCCAACTCAGGGGGTCTATTCCCAAAAAGTGACATCTTTTGTCGCAAGCGATATTGTACATTTTTGTATAGTTGTTGATTGACAAAAGTATAATCTCGCATGCGACAAAAAATGTCACTTTTTGAGAATAGACGTAAGGTACAAGAAAACTACATAACTAATTTAATTTTCCCGGGTGAGGATACTTGAAAATTTACAGAATACTGTTTTTGAAGACACAATATATTTGAGATATTTCAATAGATGGCGCTCGGCACACAATTCTTTTTAGGAAGTAGGGAGTTGGCTTTCTCTAACCTTCCTTATCTCTGATGTTAGGATGTCAGCGCTGATATTATATAATATGTGAAAAAATCTGCAACTACCACTAACGGCGTTACAGTTCCCACTAAATTAGAAATTTTAGTACTGACGGGACTCCCTATGTGGCAGCACCCTCGCGCCTTCAGAGATCCCCTACCCTGCGGTAAACTATCGCTAAACGCTGACGTCAAAAACATTTGACATTTGCAAAATTGAGTCTCATCCATCGTCCCATAATTTCATAACTTTCCCTTTATCCGTTTCAAAGATAATCACTTGGTACGAGACTTTTCAGCAACGCTGTACAGATAGTGTAAGCTCGTTGTTAAACAGACAAACAGACTGTGAGATAGACCAGCAACGAACTTTTTAATATTTTTCGGAATGATTCGTCCCATCTCCACTCAAGTGAGAATGTTTATTCAAGCTCTACCCACCTTTTTAGAAAGGGCACCCTGTTACATATCTGTTCGGGAACATCTGATTCCTTCCAGGTGGCGAATAGATTTGCATACATTTCAAATATTGGAAACCTATCAAAGTTTCATCGAAGGAATATGTTTCTGTGATTGTATTACTTACAATTCCGGTCTAAAACTTCAGTTTCTCTGGGTTTTGAGTTTAATGCTTCTTCATCCAGTGTGGAATTTCATTATACACTACATCGACCAGTTTGTTCATCAACATTCCTTATCAGGAGAAAAGATCACCGTTTGTGAAAACATTTCTATAACTGGCATGTCTTGAGCTGAGATTTTCTTAGAAAGCTGATGTTTTTCTACTCAAAACAAGTCTCTCACATAATGCGTTTCTATAAATTTGTTCCTAATTTTGACGATAGTGATTATTGCTCTAGATTGTGAGATTAACAATTGGGTGAAGAGTACCTACCCACTTGTCACCAAAAATCGATTCTCACTTGATTACATTAGATTAATATCGCGATATAACGACATTGTGACTAGGTTTTCATCTAATACCGTACTTTTTGAAAAAGCGGTTTTTAAATCTAAGTGAGATAATGAGACATGATTCATTAAATGTATTTTAAATCACAAAATTCACAAAATAACGGAAACATATGAATTTCAAATGAAATTCATATTCAATTCAATGATTTTATGTTTTAATTTTTCCCAAGAAAACTGTGCTCGAAAAAATATAAAGTTTCCACTTAACGGTGGCTAGGTCTTGTTCTTAATTTGAGTACAATGTTGCATGGAGTTGAAAATATTTCTTCACTAGCTAGTGAGCATTATTCCAGTTTCCAGTCTGGTTTTTTCGTTCGTATCCTTGTATAAAGAGAATTCAGCTTTCAGTTCCTTTGGATTTGAAGTTTCCTTCCAGAGACTTTGAGGAACTCATGAATAAATAGAAAATAAAAGAAGTTAAAAATTCATTTTCACATAATAATTTGAATTCTTATTAGTTTCCTTCATATTTATGAATGAAATATTATCAGACACAATCAAAACATGACTGGAAATGTGCGTATATAAGAGCATGATTTTGGACTGGAGATACTGCTTGAGTCACATCAATACTTTATCCTCAGTTCAGGTCTTCGAATAACTATTTCACATTAATTCATGAGTATATTATTAGTTACATGTCAGTGAAATGTTCCAACAAGAAATTCCGCACTTTGTTGAAAACTTAAATAGAAAATATAATAACAACGCACCCCAAGTGCCTTTGTGTAAGACAAAGTTTGTCAACGTCCTTAATTTCAAATTTAAGTTCATCAATGTGTTCGAAATTGATTCTTTTTGCTCATTAACTTTCTATCTTATCTGACTAACTAGTTTAATAACTCGATTTACGTGGATCGAAAATAGACCTAACGAAGGTCGCAGTGGAGGTGGCGAGAATGCCCCACTCACGTGGATCGAAATTCTATCGTTTGATAGTATTTAAAATAGTCCTTTTTGGTAATTATGGATGTATATTATTAATACAAGTGTAATTAATTGCTTATAATTTTTATTATTAAATGTCACGCTAAGATAATTATCATAACATGCAATAATGTAATTTGTGACAACTATAATTTATATTTAGATGGGAGTGTCTCAACTAATTTCTATTATCATGGAGTGTTATTGATAAAAAATGTTTATTAACGTTCATTTGCAGCCATAAAACAACAAATAATTATAGTTTAAAAAAACTAAAAAACACAATTTATAGGTAGTCGAGCTATAAAGTAAAAAATATTTCTTGATTTAAGAATAAAATGAACAACGAGTAAATAATTAAAGTAAAGAGATATATTGCCAACTGCAATACCGCATATGGTGCGGTATTTATGTAGCGCTATTTTAATAACGGTCTGCCTAAAATTTATTTGGAAATAAGAGTTATTGCTATCACTATAATTTAATAACGTGTAGCGCTGCGTTATGTAGGAAGTGACATAACCTGTATTTTTCTGTATATACTTACAAAAAAAAATCAAAAACCAAACAACCTTACTATTTCCATATTTTAAACGCGAACCACAAAACAAACTAAACACCATCTAAACAATAAGCACAATGATAAACAAAAACCTTAACCTCAGATATCCGATGAGATTTGTTCTAGGTATTGTGTCAAATACGCAGGACAATTATGTGCCGTATTCCTAATAACACTCAACGATATGTAACCGTAAATTACGCGAAGCACTAACGTTATTAGCGTTAGAGACGTGAAGAAGTAATCGCGCATTTAATAAACGTCAAGCAATCAGGGCTATTCACTGAGCAAAGTTGTTATGGATAGCAACTGTAAATTGTCGTTATTTTCAGTTGCTAAGCGCAAAATTGGTATTCACTATTTAAGTAAAGTCGCTGATATGCATAATGAGAAGTGGCTATGAGAAGTGGTTCACTGGCAACTGCTCCAGAGGTGTTGTTAACGAAAACCACTTGCGTCATTGGAATGTTTTTATTCATTTATGTGAACAGTTAAATATTTTAAAGTAATGAGAATGGCATTCTTAGTACATATAGACTTTTTATTCTTTCAATATGTATACTGCTAGACATTTGTCAAGATTTTAATAAATATGGTTACTTTTTTACAGAAAATTCTAGAACCGAAAGAAGATACTTGAGAGATTCTAGTATTCCTCTCAAATTGCCAGATATTACATTTAAAAATTTGTTTAGACTGAATAAAGAGATAGCTTTGGAACTTATAAATGAATTAAATCACTTTTTACTTTCTACCCTTGAAAGTATTACTCACTCTAAATTTTTATGCCCTACCAAGCCAGTGCTGGTACAACTTTACATTTTCCAGCAAGGCAAGCATCAGTTAGTAGAATTGTGACATTTATAGGGAAATAAGGTTTCCGAATACAGAAGATGAAGTTACTTATTTTCCTTCCATAATTCAATTTAGCTTCACCGAAAAAATAAACAACCACAAAAATATTTGGAGTTTATATTTGTTTACTCTGTCAAAGCAAAGAAACGACCTATTTTCCGCACATTAGAACTATTTTGCGGCGCTGTCACGTCCATTTTCACGTATGGGTCTTGGTTGTTGTTATCATAACAACAGTTGCCAACCGTGTATTAGAGAATACTAAAATTTCGCAAGTGGTTACTAAGGTCATTCAGGGCTATTCTGTAAGTAAAGTGGTTATCGCAGTTGTTAACCATAGCAACTCTGCTAACAACTTTCGATAATGACTTTAGTAACCACTTTCGAAATTTTGGTATTCTCTAATACACGGTTGGCAACAGTTGTTATGATAACAACCTTCAAGACCCAAACGTGAAAATGGACGTGACAGCGCCGCAAAATAGTTCTAATGTGCGCAAAATAGGTCTAGTCGTTTCTTTACTTTGACAGAGTAAATAATTATAAACTTCAAATATCTTTGTGATTGTTTATATTTTCGGTTAAGCTAAATTCAAATATATAGTTTACGATCAAAATCCTTTTGAAAAACGGATTAAAATAATTTAAAGACAAAATAAATGAAATTTGTAGCCGTATTGAAAAGATATGATGGATTCTCATTAAGACACGTACAGTAGGATTTATAAAAAATGACCAGAAATTATAATTCTCTATAACAGAGAAAATTACCCAAAATGGTCAACTAAAGTTCTTCTTGTTTTACTACCTAAAGCTAAAATGTTCACATTTTCTTGTCTCTGAATTGGGTCTGGAATGTCTATATTCTCTTCATCATCCGGGCCAGTGGCCCTAAATCATCCATGTGTATTAGCTTTGATACATATATTTTGCAAAGCAGCACATGCATATAGAATATAGAATAAATAAATAAAAACATTCCAATAAGTGTCTGACGCAAGCAGTTTTCGTTAACAACTCCTCTGGAGCAGTTGCCAGTGAACCACTTCTCATAGCCACTTGTCATTATGCATAGCAACTCTTATAGCGACTTCACTTCAATAGTGAATACCAATTTCGCGTTCAGCAACTGACCTTGAACATAGCGACAATTTACAGTTGCTATCCATAACAACTTTGCTTAGTGAATAGCCCTGATTCGAGAGTTGTTAACAGAATTGCTATGGTTAACAACTATGATAACCACTTTACTTAGATAATTTTTACTGGATATAGTAACCAATCAAGTTACTCAATTTCAAGTCATGTGTCAAATATCATCCAATCACCGCTGTATTACAGCGATAATACCCTACATGTGGTGTTTTCAGTTTGGTGTTTACTTTTTATTAAACATAAATTAAACGTCAAACTGACAACTGGATTAAAAATGTCGCGAAGATTAGGTATTGCATCTAACGATTCAATTAATTTACCAATTGTACTTTTCACAACTGTAGTTTTAAATAAAAATGAGTACTATTTGATTAAAATTGATAAAGTTTGTATTCAAAATTAATAAACATCAGATTGGCAATCAATTTTTTGGAAGCTACGAAGTACAAAATTATCTTATCGAATACTCCTCGGGTCTTGATAAATACTCAAAATTTTGTCGTAGAGCGTGTTGCTCAAAGATAATAGCCCTCGGCCTGCGGCCTTGGGCTATTATCAAGCAACACCCTTTCAGCATTCTCTATGACAAAATTATCTCGGTATTATCAAGACCCTTGGGGTATTACTACTGAGAATAGCCCTGATTATCTCTCTATTATAATAATAGCGCTATGTGCTTGATGTCAATTGTTATCATTTCCTACTAGTTCTATTCCGAAATGCAGGGTTAATGTATGAACATTAAGTTTATCGGAAGTCATTTTATTCTTAAATTAATAATTATTTTTCACTTTTTGGTTCGATTACCTATAAAGCGTGCTTTTTAGTATCTTAAACTATAATTTATTTCTCACTTTTTGCTCCTATGTATTAAAAGCACTGGATCTACAGTATAGACTTTATTGATCTTCATCTTCATCATCTGCTCTATCATATTTTTTCCATGGCTGCTATCTTTAACTGCAGTAACCTTCCAAGTCATTAATATTCACCACTGTGTAAACAGTTTCGTGCAGATTAATAAATTAATTTTCTCTGTGATCATTTCTCTTCATTTCTCACTTTCTAGTTCGATTGCCTATGAAGCGATTTCCATTTATTTAACGGTTAAATTTATAAACACCCTATATTTTACTACTACATTATTGTATTGTCATCGGTTTTTGACAAGTGTACTAAGTTTAAATTAAATCTGTTTGTTCGAAGTGGGTCAAACTCAAGTCCAAAGAAGTCGACTACAAACAGACATACATACAAGTGAAGCTAATATAAGCGTGTTAAGATAAATTCAAGTTGACCATGAAAAGTTTTTCCAGGACCTATAATTGCTCCTGCGGAGAGTGAAGATACAAATGAAACAGAGGTATACAATCGCCATTGTGCTTGATGGTATACATTTATAGAAAAGCAAATAATAGCACGATACACTTACTCACGGTATGTCTTTGCGCATGTAGCCGACAGCGTGTGACGTCATGTGGGAATCTCAATCGGTGATGTACAATGCTAAATATATGGGAAATACTCTGTTTGTGTTTTCATGTATTTTCATGCATATTTCCACTTTATGAATGATTCAGATATAATATGAAATATTACTTCATTATCAGTAACTTAGTTATTTTTTTTTGGTAAGTACAATGATGCTGGTAGTTCACAATGTACAAAACGTGTGGAGATATGTAGGTGATATATATTTTTTACATTTTAGAAATATTTGAAACAGTAATATTTATGGGTGGACGAAACTAAACCCCCCAATATCTTATAAATTTTTTAAATTCCATATTTCTACTATTATATTTTATTTATTATACAAGACTCCTTAACAAAGGTGTCACTGGGATACGAAACGAGACAAAGACGAGTTTCGTAGGGTTAATGCGAGTGTATTAATAACCATTACATGAAACTTGCATACACTATTTTTTCTACGAAAAAGAAATTTGATTTGAAAAGAAATATAAAAAAAAATTCACAAACCGGGTCTCGACATTCTACAGAAAATATTGGGTCTGTCTACTTGGTTATTTAAAAATCTAGATTTTTATTGGTCAATTTTTTAGTTTCATAATGAAAACCAGTGTTATAATGAGTATCATTATGAAACTGGAAATTGGCATTCAATTAATAATTTATAGTATAGGAGTAGAAAAAGCGTATATTCAGAATCATTTATTGAAATTTGTTAAATTTGACATATTCTTGTCCAGTTTTTTCAGGCAGTTTTGGAAACTGATTTTCCTATTAATTTCCCTTAATCGTTACAAAACAAAAATAGCCTTATATTATAAAACAGTATTAAATAACACTAATAACAGTAAATTAGTGGGAAATAAAATTCCAAATAAACGAATCAACTCACCTAAAATTGAAATTAAAGCTAACAACACCTTGTATCGCATGAAAACACAATGAATCGAAAGACTGGTGAGAGGTGGGTGTAAAATTGTGGATCCCACGTGACGTAACTGCGCGGCTCGGACGCAATTTGGAGTAGAAATCAGCATACCGTGAGTATGTGTATCGTGAATAATAGTAAATTCTTCAACGAGTGTTGAATAATAGCTATTCTGCACAAGTGAAAGGACCTTATTTTTTCTCACTTCAATACAATTCCGATTGCAGTGGACAGAAAATATTTAACAATTATTGTATGCAACGCTCTTTTGGGAAAAGTTGAATAGACTCCATCATCAGCCATGGAAATTACCTAAGACATAACTCCTTTTGATATATATTTCTGGAAAGAGAGGGTGAACGGTCAACATATCTATATGTATATTTCCAAATGCATGAAACAAGCCTATAGGAAACTGTATAACACTGAGAGTTTCATTATTATGGGAATATGCTTTAACGCAAAGTCTTCAGCAGGAAAATCAGAAAACTGTTGGTACACAGATGTCTATGGTGGAGGTGGTTACTGTCGCTGACGTAGGACAAAAATGTCTTTCAGGAGGTGCCAAGAAACCTAGACGTTCTTCCACATTTGTCAGTTTTCGCTTGTCGCTCGACAACGTTCGTACGGAAAATAGCATCCCACTCATTATCGAAGAGGGCTCTACTCTGGGCCAATTTATCATCTGAAGCTCAATTCAGTGGGAGAGCCGAAATAAAATGTTAGAACCCAAGAGAATTTCTCATTTCAGTGCAAACGAACGCCCTAAACGTCCTTCAAAAATTCGTTAACCTTTTGGATGAGTATAAAGGAGATGATATCCTCTTGGTCAAAGGCAGCAGTGGCTTTCGCCTTATAAAGTCGATCCTCTTTTCCGGAAGCATATTACATGTTGCTCATTTCCGCTTTATATTTTGTTTTCAGTCTTCTCATCAGAGCTTTATAAGCTGCAACAATGCCTTGGTAATCTTGGAAAAATTTCTGAAACAGTAAGTTGCTGTTGATCTCAATTTTCCTTGACGTATTCACAAATGAAGCTACACAATTTTATTTCTGAAACAATCAAAATGTAGAAAACTGATTTTTGAAAATTTGAGAAATCTTTATAGCGTGAAACTTTATACTTCCAATAAAAGCATTTGTTTCAGACGGAAAAGTCGCAAAACGTAAGTTTTAATGGAATGCGAAAATTTCGTGATTCTTTGGCTTATCTTCCGTGATGGTGTAAATCCAAATTACACACATTAAGGAAAAGCTGGAGGCATTAAAAGGATCTCCTCACTGTTCGACCGAAACGATTCCCCTGATCTCATTGGTCAGACCCAATTCAGTTTTTCAGAACAGGATTATTTTGTAATCTGAAAATATCCACTGCACAATAGAACCCGGTATTCATTCCACATTCCATACGGTAATATATTATCTAAAAATACAGCATCAAAAACCAGCTTGCGGGAAACCAACTATCATTTAAATTACCATCGTACACAACATGATATTCTCAACTTTATTATACAGCAAAAACTGATTCTGTAGTTTCCCAAACAATTCCTAAATTATATTCTGTAACTTAAATAGGAATTCAGCGTTGCATATTAACTAATAAGTTACAGTAGGTGTATGCTTGTATTTTGAACTATTTTAAACAACTCGACATAATTCCAACTCTCCAAACATTGGACAAGGGACAAATGGCATGTCGCTCATTTTGTGAGAGATCTCATTCCCGAACAAAGGCAAATTTTATCCGAGATTTGATCTGCTCTACGTTTTTTGGCGGACAATTACAGATGATGCATTAAACGACGGATCCTTGTATAACAGAAGTGGATAACATTCATTTTCTTCATTCCATAAATATTGAAAAATATTCAACAACCTATGGAGCTACTTAGATTGCCATTTTATAAGTCAGATCTGAATCAATATTTAAAAATGTTTTGCCAAATTTCATTTATTAATACGCTGTTGCCTTTAAAACCTACAATTTTGTGATTGAGGCAAAAAATAATCTTGCAAGATAAGTTAGCGCCCAGCACTTCTACTCATTCAATCACAGAAACACGGGAAAGTTCAGCTGACTATGCTGAGGAGGAGGATAATATTTGGCACCAGTATAGAGGCTGAGGTGTGTAGATTATACTTATTAGACGAAATTATGCCTTTTTCCATTGTGGAATCTGGTAGTGAATGGGCTACAAAGAAAATGCACATGTAGCTTAGCAATTATGCTACAAAGGAAACACAATATCACAGATGAAGATAGACTAAAGTAAGTCTTGGTATTAGTCCTTGTAACAATAGTATTAGCAGTAGCCTGTAAGAAAAAAGGAAAGGACCAGGACCTCTTAGACTGCGAGGGGAATTAGAGAAGAAGTTGAGTATTTTGTGTTTTAACCTGTAACTAACATGGAAAAAAAAGTAGGAAGATTAGTAGTGGCCAGGCGTTGTGTTATGAAAGAAATTGGCGCTGGAACCTAGCATGCTGTATTGGTTGTACAAAAAGATGGTGAAGCCTGCCATTACATATGCTACCTCGATATGGTGACAGAATACAAAATGACGATGATGGAAGCAAGCAAGGTACAAAGGAGCTATTTTTCGATTTTCAATTTTTCTAGCTAATGTTTTGTGTGGCGTTTGGTGCGTTACGCCGTTACGGTATATTAATCTTGCTTTAGTCAAGAACAATCTATGAAAAAATGAATGACGATGGAATTAGCGATTTTTCAGAATTTGATAGTACAAGCAGTAAAGATGATTTGGAATTAATTCCCAACAAAAGAGTTAAGAATGAAAATTATTTAGGTGAGAACTCAATTTGAAGTAAATACCAACTTGATTAGTTAATAATGTTGTGAATTGGGCTGATACATCTTTTAAAAATATTATTTCATAAAATAGGTCCATATTATTATTATATTCTAATTAATCCTACTGATCTGATCGTACGAAATGCAATCACCAAACCATTCCAACCCTGCAGTTATTTTTATAGACATGTAACCGTGTGAAGTTAACGCCTGCGCATATAATCGAGCCTAGCAGTTCTGAAACCATTAAACGTACAAAACTTGTGGGATGGAACAAACGTAGTAATTAATGATTCACTCATTCATAATGGCCATAATTCAAACATATTAGTCATTGACGAAACGCACGTATTATTTTAAAATTGTCTTGTAGATTGAAGTTTGAAATTAGAACCTGTCAGTCACTTACATACATAACAGAAGTAACTGGAAATATTCTGATGACTGGAAAATTTGATCCTTATGAAGTTTTTGGATAAAAATTTTCCGTTTGTAACTACAAATTTATTATAAATATATATATACTCCATTACGGTTCGTAACTCACGTTTATGAGTTTTTGAGTAAGATAGCTGTGCACAAGAACTGGATATTCAACTGTATAATTTCGTGTCAGCTTGTTTCCAAAGTTGTTTGTGTCGTTATATCTTCAAAGATTCAAGCTAACATTAAATATAATTTAAAACATGGTAGCAGCATGACGATCAATTTATGCATGAGTAGGTCAATTTATCAAGAGTGAGCAACTCAAGTTTACTTCAAGAAATTCAAACAAAAATTCCAGAAGGTATTTTAAATTGAATTTTTGTGCAGCAACAGAATACTAATAACAAATACAAATTACTTATAGTCTCAAAGATATCGATTGAAAATTATTTTATGTCATACTAGTTCATTATTGTGTTTTCATTGCTTAGTTACCAACTATCTAATGTCACTTTATGGCCCGCGCGGGCATGAAGAGAAATGATTTTCTGTTCAACTTATTTAATAACCATGTCGTAAGCTTCTTTAGACTTTTTTGGCAACAGATTTACAGTTGCTTTCTTTGCTTTTTCAATAATTTCGTCAGGAATTCCAAAATCTTCGTTAATTTTGACTTCTTACTTCGACACATATAAAATTTATTGTGATATTATGACATTTACGTTTGTCAACATTCACCTATTAATTCAAACCGAACTTTTCAAAACACTGATTTGTATTGAGATTGGATTGCAATAACGAACTAGTATGACATAAAAGTTTGTATGTACCGCAGGCATAAACAGATGTGTATACCCTTGGGCGACTTACAAACCCTCAGGGCATGAACATCTATTTATACCCTTGGTACATAAATAACTATTATTTCAACTATTCTTTTTGAGAGGCAGCTTCGATGTCACAATAGCCAATTCATGAAAACATCGCCCTTAAGGCCGCTGGCCTGCTGTTATTTAGCTGACGGCGCGATTTTGTCGAGTCTTCCTTCAGTCAGCGATCCCTGGACCATCGACGATTCCTTCGTTATGCTGTTCGACTCGTGTGAATTATCCATATCGCACTTGAACGATTGAGCACTCCGCCTACGGCGTCGTGCTCAAACTTCGTCCTCGTGCGATATGGCCATCATATCCACACTAGTTGCACAAACTACTATTTATATCAAAATAGGTATGCCCTCTTACGTTTAAAAACAACCTGCCAAATGTCAAATCAATTTATCCATCCATTTTAAAGTTATCGAATTGAAACATTCAAGTTTATTTGTTACTTTTCGACGTCTGAACGGTAAGTAAATCAATGACCGACGTGCTAGAAACCAGTAAACACAACCTACCGTCCTGACAACCGATGCTGTAAATAAACAAAAAAGATCAATCGCGCAAAAAAAAATTATGGAAATAATAGTAGAAATGTATCCGAACAAATTCAAGGAGATCACCAGCACTGCGAATACCAGCTTTGCATAGAATTTTAATATAGCATCGGTGGTTCAGTGGTAGAATGCTCGCATTCCACGTGGGTGGCCCAGGTTCGATTCCAGGCCGAAGCATATGAATCGCTGCTTCGTAAACGAGAGAGAGACTCAGGAGAGGGCACACGCACGCAAGCAAGGCACATAACGAAGCAACGTAACATAACGTGATCTTTTGCGTCGCGACCCCGGTCGCTCAAACATAACCTGACGTAAAGAACTAAAGTTCCAACAATGTCGCTTTCTTCATAACGTGTTTACGTACAACGTTTTATCTAATTCCGCGCTTTCATAATATTTAATGAAATCTTCAATTACGATGGTATTATTAAAGTGACTTCAAATGGTGTTAAAAGTATTGTTACTATGAAGTATGTATCCAGAAAATTGACTTACTTCAAATAACTGTGTCCTTAATAATGTTGTTTTCAATGTTTAGGAATTCTAAAATACTATTGAATCAAAATAATGGGGTTATTGTCAGTTTAAATAATGAAATAAATGTCAGTTTTGACAGTACCTACTTAATAAATTATTCGTTGAAACTTTAACAGTTACGTAGAGTTTTTACATAACTACTTTTCATAACTGATATATGAAGATTATGAAAAATGTGACGTTACCTAACGTCAAGGAGTGGCTTGAAGTGTCACATTTGATAGCGGATAGGGATAAAATAAATTATTGTGAACAAAAATTGATAGGTTTAAATATTTTTTGCGAGATCGATCTTTTTTGTTCATTTACAGCATCGGTTGTCAGGTCGGTAAGTTGTGTTTACTGGTTTCTAAGTCTAACACGTCGGTAAGTGATTTACTTACCGTTCAGACGTCGGTAAGTAAACTATGTCCTAGCCCTACATACATTTAAGTGGTCCTTAATAATATATTACTCCATTCATTACACAAAAAAAAACAAAAAAAATAAGAAGATTGATATTTTTTAGTGAACAGAATCGAACAGAACAATATAAAAAGTAATAAATAGCATGAAAACAATTTCACCAAAATGCAAATTATATTTTAAACTGATCGAGAAATATAAATGTCACTCTTGACATTTCGTTCATTTCGAAGAAATTTAAATTCTTTTATTCGAAATTCGAATATTTCAATACTATCGCGCGAAAAATGGTATTATATAAGCATTTCGAACGTTAAGGGTAATACCGGTCTCCAGCAAAATTGGAGGCTTCCCTACGCTCAGCCTCCAAACATTGCTGTCGACCGGTAAACAACCCTTACCGTTCTTGATACTTAATATACTATATTTACCTTGGTCATTGAGTATTTATGGTCTGGTGCTCGACATTTTTTTTAAAAACTGACGCAAAAGATTTGAACTGTCATAAATCACTGTCAAACTGTCAAGAAAATATTGGGTCTGCCTTCTTGGGTATTTGAGAATATAGATTTCTATTGGTCAATTTTTCAGTATTATAATGAAAACCAGTGTCATAATGTGATTATGGAACTGAAAATTGGCATTTAATTAACAGCGAAAAACATTTTCGAATCTAGTTGTAGGTAATCCTGTATCATCACAAAATACTTTTGATAATTTGAATTAACAACTGATCATTTCAATGGTACGATACCATTACCAACTAGTTGCAATAAATAACGTTCAATGTAGCTGCTCCATATCTCCAACAATCAAACCACTGAGTAAGAATTGTTTGTTAAATCTAAAGCTGTCTTCCAATAATTCAAACAGTTTTAATAGTTACTGAGATAACAGAAACAATTCAAGTCGCACAATTGCTTACACGTGGTCTATTGTTTCAGTTTACTATCGTCCCTATACTACTAATCGATCCCCAGCATATTCAATTATTGAAAAGTCGACCAAGGGTTGGATATTTATCTATTTTGAAGAAGAAACTTTATTGTGGATACTTATATCACTTATATCATCTTCGTAATAAGGGATAAAAAGTTATTAAATCACTCTGTGAGAATGAATAAAAAAATTCTAACTCCAAACTCAAGCATTCTTTATTGGACTGGCATATTGTCAGAAGGTGCATGGCAAGCATTTTGAACATTTGAACTGATTTTGTTGAAATTATTATTTCCATAAATATCATTTTCGTTCAAAAGATATCTACTTGGTTCATACCGTGTATTTATCATGTTTTTTGTAGAATCCACTCAATAAGATGTAAAAAATATTTTTTGTTAAATCTGTCGATAAAATTAGACGAACCATTACAAAGGAGAATTATCCAATATTTGCCATATTTTTTTTAATGAATTTCTGTTAACATTATCAGATTCAGTTTGATCTCATTGTGTGTCCAATTTCCTGCATACATTATCAAAAGAATTTCTAATTGCTTCCAACAATTTTCATTAAAAGTAAAGCACAATCCACTCGCTAATTCAAGAATATCTAATAGAAGTTATCCCTTGTTTCAGTCTTGGCTAATTAACCAAGATTTGGGGCTTATCTAAAGATAATTAACCTATAGTTGATTAAGTTATAAGGAATTGAAGCTCAATATTCCTTGTTTCTAAACAACGGCATATTGTTCACTTGAATCAATTTTGGTTTATAATAAAATGATTTTAGTGTTACACCGAACAATATGAATTATATACAAGATTTTGTCCTTTCAATTACGTACTATATTATCCCAATTATAGTTGAGAAGCATCTGAATTTTGCAAGCCGCTATTCTTCAAGGTTTTCTAATACTAATTACACTACAACAGCAGAAAGTCTTATACTAGTCTTACATTACAGCCCTTTTGCAGAAACTTTATTGCAGGCAATATAAATTGCATGCAAAATTAAAATCCATTCCTCTCAAATTTAAGCCTATTTGTTGCAACTTTCGAAGATTTTTTTGACATTATTATCACATTAAAAAAAGAAGAAGAATTTCAAGATCCGAATTTAAAAACAGTTTAATCCAACAAAAAAAAATAACTTTGAAAATGTATACAGAAAAAACAAAAGTTTTACTTCTGGCAATCACTACTACTGATGTTCTTGCCACTCATATAAAAAGGCGGATTAAAAACAGGAGGAATAGATCTTGTTGGAACAAACCATGGTTAAATAAAACAATGGGAAACTTAGGAATTACAAACGAATTCAGAGATTGTAACGAATTGAAAGCCTTTAAAAACTACCTTAGAATGGATGAGCCTACATTCGATAAGTTGTTAGAAAAAATTGAGCATCGAATAAAGAAAACTGATTCTTTCGAAAGATTAGAAATTCGGTAGCTTACAGTTTACAACCAAAACAAAATATTAATATAAATTTGAAGTACGGTTATGATTCTTCTTCTATTTTTCATAGTCGGCTATTATTCCAAATAACCAACACAATAATTATGTTGTCAAAATCTGAAATCACTAAAAATACGTAAAGTTGCGCGTGAATAACCTTGAAAATTAGAAACATTCCTATATTTTTCCAGCCTGAAAGTTGCAGTGGAAATGGCCGGAACGCATGCGCAATTATCATTCAAAAAAGGCCAGCAATCAAATTGCTAGCAATTTCTTTGAAAAGGCTGTAATGTAATACTAGTCTTAGATTCCTGCACTGTGCGCCATGCATCAAAGTACTACCTATGCTGGGAGGTTTGCAATAACAAAACATGACAGATGTTTTACATCGTTGCCACGTTGTAATTTTTTTCCAGTTGTTGGCATAAAATTATGTTGATAAGTTGTTACAGTGAACAGATCGAGACGTGAACGGTCAGAAGCACCGCCCACGAAATGCGAACGAAATTCGATTGTGTTAGACCTCATAAATAATTCTTTAATGTTGTTAGTTAAGTGAGTGATGGAGTTTAAAAGTAAACTAAATAAACACAGTTTGAACAGTCAAACTCGTGAAGTGGTCGCTAATGTATTTAAATATATGGAGGAAGAAAAATCTACAAGAGTTGTAAAAATGTCTCTCGATAAGTTGTATGAACGAGTTATTGCTGCAACGGGTGTGTCTGAATCAAGTATTCGAAGAATTGTGAATGAAAAAAAGAAAATAGATGCTGGTTCCAAAGCATCCTTCACATCTCCAAAAAAAACTAAAAAGAGGAAGAATCCTATGACCGACTTAGACGATGCATATAAAGGTGTACTACGTGGAATAATTGTGAATAATAATTTCAAATTCGTATTTAGTACAAATAATTTAATAGTATTGCAAATTTTGGACAAATTAATAAATATTTTAGAATCCAAAATAAATCACAAATTAGTTTCAATAAGTAAATCTCTGCATTCACCCCTTAGTCCGCATCATCTAAGACCGCACCATCGTATGTTTGCCTTTTTGTTTTCCGAATACTTTCTCTGTTTAACACTGACTGTGGCTTCGCGCATCTCGAAGTTCTCCCACCGTTCACGTCTCGATCTATCCGCTGTAATTGTATGAGATTACATTCAACTCAAAAATAAGAGCAGAAATTATAAAAATTTTATGATAGAATACATAAATTTCGTGATGTTCAAGTTTGCATTTTTGTTGTGGTACCTATCAAGTAATAATTTATTTATTGAAAACTTACATCTCTCACAAAAGTTATAGGACTTAGCGGTCCACCGTTATCTCGTTCTCCCTCAAAATATGATATTAGGAATGCTACCATCTCCTTGCAACCACTTAATAAAGACTTATTGCGACGCAGTGTTGGATACTCACTTTTGAATAGTTATGAAAATAACAGATTATACCTTACACAGTAAATAACAAACTATAAAATGCGAATGAAAACGACAAACCAACACAAGAAATTCTGCCCGGACACGGCAGCCAACTTTTGGACGGTAACTTCCCCCTTTATATGATCAATTATTCCATTTACACTTTGGATATTTAGATTCTGCTCAGTGGCTGCAATTGTTACTACACATGTCAAAATTGCAAACTTATCGTAAATGAACTTTCTTTCCACACATTCAATGTTAATGTTGACAATATCAAATACGAAGTGTTTCAGACAGTCAAAAATTGGACCGTGAGTTTTAATCTTATTTCGAAGTTATGTTATCAATTTAAAAAGTCACTATAATTCAATCAGACTTATCAAAACTGATTGCTATAATTTGGTTTTCCCGTCTACATTGAAAATGAAGTACTAAAATAATTAATCACCGCGACTAGGGAACCGATTTTCGGCACGAACTGGAAGTATACAATTCAATTCATATATTCAAATTTGAAGACCCCTGGAAATTTTCGAGGATTTATAAGCTTTATAGCCAAGGTTCTTTACATATTGGTCTCGAATTATTATCTCCGATCTGACAAGTCATATTTTACGAATAATATATTATGAATATACAACATACATAAATGAAAGTGGAAACATACAGAAGATACATATATATAATTTAGATTAGTATACCGTAACATCATGGAGGAAACTAACTTCATATTGTACCTACAAGGGCACGGATTTTCTTGCCATCTCAGGAATAGTTAAAGTGAATGATGGTCCTGAACGTTCAGCATCATCCGTGTTCACTTTTGAAAGAAGGGAACCAGTTACAAATCATCCCAAGGGACTGAGCACATTCAGGATAATATTAACGTAACTTGTTATTGGTTTCTTCAATTGTTTTGCTATTACCAGTATATGGTCATAATCTATATTTGCTCCCTCATATGACCCTACATCGTAAATAATGTTTTCTCTTCAATAAACTAGATAGAAAAATTAAAAGCTCTCGTACGTCCTTAACAGTAATTCAATGAAAAAATTAATTTAGAGTTTGTTCAACCATCCTTTGCCGTTACGTCATACATTGTCTAGCTCGATCTCTCATTCATGAAATGGATGAGACGGAATTATGACATCATTAACGTATTTCTTAACTAATGTCGAATAAAATTTTTTTGTTACTTTTGACAGTTCAGTTGTCATATTTTGAATACAATTCTTAGCATTGATTATAATTTCAAGGTTCGTTCTAACCAGCAATTCTGTTATCGTACGTCACCAGTAATTGAGCCATTTAATGCGCTTGCGTGAGAGAAATTAGTAAAATTACTGGTAATTTCTTACCAAACGGTTGGAACGTATTTTGAACTAGTTTAGTAGTTATTTTTATTAGGGATGCTCCTGTGAATATTTTGCCATGAACAATTGATTTTAATATCATTGAGAATATAATTTATTGTATCAATATTGATCAGAAAATGGAATCAAAAAAACAAAACATTTTATTTGTAATTATAAAGCATCCAGGCTCGAAAACACATAAAAATAAATACAACGAACTTATAAAAACCACATAGTTATTTACGTAACTAGTTATGAAAAGAACGATATTGTTCAACAAGCGTAATATTTGCCAAAACGAGCGCTATCGAGTCCTGCAAATTACGCGAGTTGAACAATGTCGCCCTCTTCATAACGTGTTTACGTAAAACGTTTAATCTAATTCCGCGCTTTCATAATATTTAATAAAACCTTCAATTACAATGATAATATTGAAGTGGTTTCAAATGGTGTTAGAAGTATTGTTACTATGAAGTATTCACCCAGAAAATTGACAAAAAATTGACTTACTTTAAATAACTGTGTCCTGAATAATTTTGTTCTCAATATTTATAAACCTTTAAATACTATTGAATTAAAGTAATGGGGTTATTGTCAGTTTGAATAATGGAATAATTGTCAGTTTTGACAGTACCTAATTAATTAATTATCCTTTGAAACTCATGTGGTATGTCTATGTTGAAACTGAAACAGTTACGTAAAGTTTTTACATAACTACTTCTCATAACTGATATATGAAGGTTATGAAAAATGTGACATTACCTAACGTCAAGGAGTGACACATTTGATAGCGGAATTAGATAAAAGTATTTATCTAATTCCGCTATCAAATGTGACACTTTACGTCACTCCTTGACGTTAGGTAACGTCACATTTTTCATAGCCTTCATATATCAGTTATGAAAAGTAGTTATGTAAAAGCTTTACGTAACTGTTTATGTTTCAACATAGAGATACCACATAAGTTTCAAAGAATAATTTATTAATTAGGTAGGTACTGTCAAAACTGACAATTATTTTATTATTTAAACTGTACAATTAACCCATTATTTTAATTCAATAGTATTTTGAGATTTATAAACATTGAAAACATTATTCAGGACACAGTTATTTAAAGTAAGTCAACTTTCTGGGTGAATACATCATAGTAACAATACTTCTAACACCATTTGATTCCACTTCAATATTATCATTGTAATTGAAGATTTCATTGAATATTATGAAAGCGCGGAATTAGATAAAACGTTGTACGTAAACACGTTATGAAGAGA
This sequence comes from Galerucella tenella, assembly GCA_910591685.1. Taxonomy (NCBI): domain Eukaryota; kingdom Metazoa; phylum Arthropoda; class Insecta; order Coleoptera; family Chrysomelidae; genus Galerucella; species Galerucella tenella. The sequence goes on along the minus strand of CAJUYH010000395.1, from coordinate 33,560 downwards.
GCGACATTGTTTAACACGCGTAATTTGCAGAACTCGCTGGCGCTCGTTTTGGCAAATATTACGCTTGTTGAACAATATCGCTCTTTTCATAACTAATTACGTAAATATCTATTGTAACTTTGATAATTATGTAGGTAAATGGCAAAATTATAATATGTATGTTCTATGACCATTTTCCAATTATATCATAAGTACAAGCAATTCAGCAGAATATAATGTGGTTTCGGAGTCCATTCTACCCTTTTTTATTTTATCAACGACTACACAAAGAAGCAGTCAGTGAGAAACGGTACACACTATTTTCAAAACACTCAAAAACTAAAAACTCACTTTCATATCTTATTTAAACATTCCATAAAAAGCAAATTTGACAGTTTAAGATAAAAATGTTGACATTCCGCATGTTTCTTAATTTCAGAACTATCGATACTCGCTATAAAGCAAGAATCGTTTGAACGGTAATTTCACTGGTCCACAAACGGAATGGAACAGAGAACTGATAGTAATCGAGAGTTCTGAACCAGTAATTTCAGGTGGTTGGAACGATTTTTTTCAACTGCGCATGTGTATTAATAATATCACTGTAAATTACTGGTGGTTACGTGTTCTACTGTTTTACGTATGTCTTATATTAGTTGAATGTTATTTTACACTTAACCTCAAAATTATAATCAATGACATATTATGTAAGGAATTATTTTCAAAACATGTCAACTGAACTGTCAAAAGTAACAGATAAAATTTATGTCAACTTTAGATAAGAAATGCGTTAATGACGTCATAATTCCGTCTTATATCCATTTCATGAATGAGAGAGCACGCTGGAAAACGTATGACGTCTCGGCAAAGGATGGTTGAACAACGTCATCGATTATGACGTAACGGCAAAGGATGATTGAACAAACTCTACCAAATCGAATGGTATACATTTCTCCATAGTTGTATAATTGAAAGGTATAACTTTCTCTATAATTCTATACCTATATATAAACACATATTGTATTTTGTACGTAATAATTTCTATCCCATTTCGTTTGAGAATATTTTTAATGGAAAATGAAAAAAGATCTCTCTCAAATGCAAACAAACACCGAGGATTTTTCATTGAAACTACCCACACATTTTGAATCTATATATAATAACTTTCCTCCACGATAATATACAATTTTATGTTGAGTTTCTCATAATATTTTTATGATGATGAAATGGGAATGAACAGTTGTTGTTGTAACTTGATGTGACGACGAATTCCCTTTTTTATTTTTGCATTATCTTTGCAATTGGAAAGAACTCATTTAATTAAAAAACTAATTTTCATAAAAAATGCTCTGAAATTTTGTAGCCTCTTAATAGAGAAAGGAAATTAATGGGAGTGGAGAAAAATCTAAACATATAATATACCACACATTTTTCTAAATTCAACCAAGTACAGTGAAAAAAACAAATTAACGTCACTATGACATTCCAAAAGCTGGAAAAGGGATTCAACAAACCCAAAACAGTAGAACATCGTGAAACGATGAAGGAAGCTATTAACATTTATATTGGATCGGAAATCCTGGATTTAGTGGATTAAGGCACTTTCTTTGATTTTTCGTCTTTTATTGTAATATTAGGCTCTCTCAATATCATGTGCGAGGAATCCCATTGAATATGACGCCCCTCTTCCCAAGAAAGTTTGCAAATATCTGACTTAAATAGCTCTCTTCAATATATTTCTTATGTTGATTTATTCTGATTTTCAATGGTCTAGATGTTTTACCTTAATGAAACCGCGTTCACAGGATATTTGATATATGCAGTTTTTTAAATATTGATCCCTTTTCTAGACATTGTTCTCAACTGCACTACAAGAAGATGTCCACAAGAAAAAGAAGCATCTACGTATGGAGGAGAATGAACTCTCTACCAAAACTATCCAATATCTCCTACCCAAAAAGTAAGACTCAACCTTAAAACCGTTTGACTTGAAGGAAGCTAGTTTGAATTGATAAGAGTAATCAAGTACATATAATCTAGGATTGACCTAGGTAGTTCATTCCTGTGGAAGAAACACTGGAATGGAAAATTGGGGGACCTCTGTGGTTTGACGTACACAGCCAATAATTCAGGCTATTGCCAACGAAAGACGTCTCCAAAATTCAAAGACTAGTCTATTATAACCATGACAGGAGCAATGAAAACATGCCCAGCTGGAAGTGGTCCTTAACTTCACACTACTTTAGTATAATTTTCCAATAAAATTAATATACACAGTGATTCATCACTAATTGGTAATAATTCAATAGTAGAATCCTGACTTCTAATTATGAAGATTCAACCCAAAACACCTAAATAAAATGTAGCTGCTTACTTAGTTACAGGGTGTTATGTTTAAGAATTTAAAAGCTATTTGTGCTCAGTACGCCACTTTCGGAATAAAAATTTTAGCACAATTTTTCGATTCTCCAATACTTTTTACGTAAATGAAATATTTTTTCTCATAATGATGAAGTCAATATTTCTCGGGATATTTCAAGTTAAACATAAAGCTGCCCAATTTCGATGTGTATCTGTATCTGTAGAGTGGGGAGGGTGAGTGTGTAGGCTCACAGCACTTAGGCCACATGTGACCCATTGTACATCCTCCCGAGGAGTTGTCCTCCTAGGTCATTGTCCATCCTGTCCTTCTCAGGAAGGTGGACAGGTCACTAGGAGACATCTCCTTTATATCAGCAGGTGTAGGCCAAGACTCACCGAACACACACTCTCTTATTGACGATAACTCCGGACACTCGCATAAGACATTCCTGACAGTTTCATCTTCCTGTTCACACATCCTGCATAGAGGTGTGTCAACTAACCCCATAGTATGGAGGTGTTTCCTTAGTTGACAGTGACCAGTCAGAAATCCTACAGTTAAACGTAGGTTTTTCCTGGTCATCGCCAAGTATTTCTTCGGCGCCAGCTTTCCAGGGTCGCCCAGGGTGATCCTGGCAAGACTGCATCCTTTGATTCCATCCCATCTGAAAAGGGATTGAGCATGGATGTAACATTGGGCTAGTTCCGCAATTGTCGAAGTCGTTATGCCGTAGGTGTCACTGGGTCCTAGAATTTTTAGTCCAGCGGCGTCCCTGGCTAAAGAATCAGCAGTGCGATTTCCTTTACTCCTGTCGTGCCCTTTAACCCACCTCAGGATAATATTGTTATCTGCCGAGGCGTCAGCTAAATCTTGGTGGCACTCTAGTACTAGCCTCGATATAACACGTTGTCTGTTCAAGGCTAATAGGGCTTGTCTACTATCAGTGCAGATTGTTATGTTTTTTCCAGAAATTCCTCTTCTGGTTAGTTCTTTTGTGGCAATTGAGATACCAGCCAGTTCTGTTTGAACCACGCTGGTATTGTTTCCCATTCCCCACTTAATCTTGAGGCTCAGTGCTCTCGAGTAAACTCCACATCCTGAGCCTTCTTTTATTTTTGAACCATCTGTATAAATGCGTATTGCATTTGCAGCATCTGGCTCTGTGTTCTGTTCTATTTGAATTTTGTAGGGTTTGTTTAACAGAAACCTGGGTTCAATTGCATCGTTGGCTGCCTGCAGCAGAGGTAGCGCAGTGAGCGCTTCCTGCCATATGCTCAACCTCAATTGGCCGACTCCTACTTCGGGGTTTACACCAGCCGTGCGCAATCGTACCATGACCATTAACGCAACCTCCTTGACGTGCAGGTCCAGAGGGGTCAGACCAGTAATTAGTTCCATTGCTGCGGTTGGTGTTGTTCTCATGGCTCCTGTGATGTTCAGACAAGCCATTCGCTGTATTTGATATAATTTTTGGATGGCCGTTGCTTGTAGAACTTTCGGTCCCCATGCAATTGCTCCATACGTTAACATGGGTCTTATTATTGCAGTGTAGATCCAGGTGACCACATGTGCGTCCCACTGTCCTCCGACACTGCTTATAAGCCACATATGCTCTTTTTGCTCTGTTGTGTAGATGAGAGTTCCATGTTAGTTTCCTGTCGAGGGTAATACCAAGGTATTTCACCTCTTCCGAAAAGTTTAGTTTGCTTTTGAATATTTCGGGAGGTTTCAAACCCGATAAACTTCTTTTCCTGGTGAAAAGGACAATCTCAGTCTTTCTGGGATTGATCGACAGTGAGTGTCCCTCACACCATTTTTCAATTAATTTAAGCCCATCCTGCGCTCTGTCGCACAGTGTGTTCACAAATTTGCCAGTCTGCAAGATAACTATGTCATCTGCGTATGCAATTGTGTAGAATCCATTGTTGTTGAGGTGATTAATCAGGGTGTCTAGGACTATGTTCCACAGAAGGGTTGATAAGACTAATTGGTCGGAATGCTTTTGGTAAGGTGTAGTCCATCCTAGCTGGTTTGGGTATAAATACCACTCGTACTTCTCTCCACTTACTGGGAATATACCTCAGAGCTGAAGAGGCTCTGAAAATTCCAACCAGGTGCGGCATAAGAATATCCATTCCCCATTGAAGTAGGGCTGGTCTTATTCCGTCAGGTCCTGGTGACTTGAAGGGGGAGAAGCCCGATATGGCCCACCTTATCTTGTCCTCATCAATTACTGCACTAGCAGATTGCCAGTCGTATTTTGAGGGTGTTGTTGGTACTTCCGTCCAGTTTGATGTTCCAGGAAAGACAGAACCTGGGAAGTGAGTTTCCATAAGAATCTCAGCGCTCTCTTGAAGGTTGGCGGCCTTGTCGCCATTTTCCCTTGTCAGGATGCCGATTCTCTTATGATGGTCGTTTGAGAGTGCCTTCTGTACCCTAGAAATTTGTCAGCAGACTTTTTTGAACTCTTTGAGGTTGGCTTTATACATTCCCCAGTCCTCTTTGAGTTTTGTTCGTTTTGCCTTGTTAAAGGTTGTTCTCGCTGTCTTTCTGAGGTGTTCCAGTTCAGGGCACCACCAGGTATTGGTCGTGCCACCTGTCTGAACCATCCCCATGGGACAGGATTCCTTATAGGCAATGTCTATTTTGTTTTGGATAGATACTGTGTACCTTTCCAGTTCCTCATTATTGCTGGGAGTCAGGACCTCTGTTTCCCGCAGAGCACCTTCTAAGAGTCGATTGTAGAAAGCTACATCCGTCCTCCTCGGGTCACGGGATTTTACAGTGGTCCTAAGATCCTGGCTTACCGTATAGGTCAGCCAGCGGTGGTCTGACATAGAAATATGATCCGACACCTGCCAGTCCTGAATTTTGTTTGATATTTTGGCTGTCGCCAGCGTAATATCTATTAATGTTTGGCTACGGGCTTTAATAAATGTCGGCTCCGTGCCTCTGTTTAAGATTGTTAGATCTTTCCTAATTATATATTCATAAAGAGACTTACCTCGGGCGTTGATATCCTTGCTGCCCCAGCTCAAGTGGTGTGAGTTTGAGTCGCAACCCAATATCAGCTCCACTCTGTGGTTGAGGCAGTGATCCACTAGTACCTCCATCTCTTTAGTCGGTGGTAGGGTGGCTGCATCTGAAGGTAAGTACACCGATGCGAGTACCAACGCCTCTTCCATCTGGACATTCCACTTTAACCGCAGTGAGGTCTGAGGTGCAGAATTGTGCCATCGGAGAGACTCTGTATTTCCTTGGGACGTAAATAGCTGTCCTAGGTTGCTGATTGCTTGGTAGGCTGAAAATTTGACCCGTTAGGCTACTGAAACCAGTAATTTTGGTCTTTATTATCCAGGGCTCCTGGATCAAAGCTATTGCATCCTCCAATACATCAAGGCGGCGACATAGTGTTGCCGTTGCCGCCTTTTTGTGGAGGTTGCATTGTATAATATTCACCTTTTTTCCAACGTCCTTGCCCATGAGTAGGTTGCATGGAGTTGGATTCTCTTTAGAGGTCCATCTGCTCCTCCGCTAGGGGAGAGACGACCTCGCTGTCTTCGGGTGCTTCCTCCGTCAGGTCATCGACTGTTTCGACGTCCTTTTCGGGACCCATGGTGGCCTTGGGGTTAATGTCCACTTTAGGTGGCTCGACTACCAAGGACCTCGGGTCTTCAGAGGTGCCCCCTGCTTCCTTCCTTGTTACCCTAATAGTCAATGAGGTGAACGCATAGCTCATCCTCATCGACTTCTTCTTGAGGACAGCCATATCCTCGTCTCCAATTCCGAAGACGAAGAGGTGTCCTTCTGGGTTCACCTTTACCTCATGGTGGAAAGTGCACCACCTTGCCACCGTCAGATCAGGGTTCTGCGCCCTAAGCCGACCAAGAATCCTCTCTTTTTCACCGGATGTCGTCTTGTGGACGTCCTCCGGGATCCAGAGCGTGGCCTTGGTCAGCTTAGGGAGCCTATCCACACTAACGATCGCCAGCGATGCCTCCTCCCACGGCTTGAGGTTTTTTGTGGATTTTTTCAGCCACTCTAGCGTCCCGTCGTCATCGCAGACCACTCTGATGATTTCACCAGAGTATGTCCACGACTTAAACGTGGGCGCTTTGCTGTTGCTGCTGGAGGCGGAGAAGATAATCTTGTCCAGTTCCTCTAGCAGTTGATTTTTAATGATTCTTTCCCGTTCTGCGGTAACCTTACCGTACGGGTTAGTCTCATCTATAATAGCAACCTTGAGGTGTCTCAAGGCGGCATCCGAAAAGGTTTTGGAAGGCGCGGCGACATTTCTGTCGCTGCGCGGCTTCTTCAGCCTTCTTGGAGTCCCCTTCGTGGAGGTGCTCAAGTGAGGGCGCTTTCCTGCAGGGGCAGCCGGTTCCTTGCCTTTATTCAAAGCGGAGCTCTTAGCGCCGGCCGCAGGAAGTGCCTTTGTTGTTGGAGGTGAAGTGGGGGAAGAGGGGGGTGCACTTGTAGCTGATGCCACCCCTGAATCCTTCGCTCTCTTCCTCCTTTTGGCTTCGGCGCCGCAAATGCGCTTTCGCCTAGGCCTTTGTGTTGTTGTATCACGAGGTGATCTTCCATGTCCAGCCTCATTTTGTGCAGTATTTTGGGATGGACATTTCTGTTCATCCCCAGCTACTGCTTTTGATTGAGGTGAGCACTTCTGTCCAGCCTCGGGATTTGTTTTTGATTTTTGTTTGTTCATGTGTGTTCCCACGAGTAGCAAGGGAAGGGTTGGTCACCTCTGGCAGAGCCCCGCATTACCAGAGGAAGGCTAATTACAATGGGGTTCCGCCCGGTTCCCCAAGGGGATCGTTAGTGACCGCATATCACCCTGCGGCCATTCAGCTGTCAGCACGATTCCTTACACCTTAGCTTGGGTAGGCTGGTCCGCGGTGGCATGTTTCGCAAAGGCTTTTGGGGAGGTTTAGCTCCCCTCACCCTACTTATTTCTGCCACTGACCAAGGGACCGGCGACGCAGTCCCTTGGCCGTTCCCCTATCCGCCACCTGGGGACGCGCCCGATAGATTTTTCGCCCAATTTCGCTGCCCAATTTCGATGTGTGATAACTATGTCGATTTTTTGGACCAGTGGATTGCATTTAACACGCCAATGAAACTTCAATCCGTGTCAACAATGAGGAACACAACTATTAAATGAACGGATGGATCGAAAACAAATTGTGGTTCTGAAAATATAATCTAAATAAAAGTACCTACAATTTCAATAACATATCGGAAATATCAGAAACGAACAGTACCTAAAAACCTTTTATAACAAATGTACTATGTCACCCCCGTTTACTTCAATAAGCTTATTGATTCTTTGGCTGAATCATCTCTTAACCTTAAGAAATATACTAGGTTGATTGGCAATATAATTGGGCAAAATTGGGCAGCTTCATGCTTAACTTAAAATGAGAAATATTGACTCTATCGTTATGAAAAGGAAGGAAAATCAAAAATTGTGCTAAAATTTCTATTCCGCCAGTGGCGTAGAATTTGGGAACGATTAACCTGTCTCTTGCCCCTGTCGTACGCCTCTGGTAGTAGCCAGAAACGTTTGTTCAATATTATTCAGTGGGAAGTACAGTGTCTACACTTCCTGCCAAATATAAAATGGATATGTGGAACAGTTTTAAAGTACTGAGCACAAATAGTTTTTGAAGTTTTAAACAAAACACCCTTCAACTAAGTAAGCACTTACATTTTATTTAAGTGTTTTGGGTTAAATCCTCATAGTTTGAAGTCAGGATTCTACTATTAAAATATTTCCAATTAGTAATGAATCACCCCGTATATCACATTTTCAGGGAAAGAAAGATATCAGCATTCCCTTCAAATTGAAATATTTATGTTTGATTCAACTATTACGACCGGTTTTTAAAATAATTAGCGACATTTTTTTTTCCTTTCTTAGTTAGATTATTCAGCTGTTTTCCCTTTGTCTTTTGTATATATCTTATTATTGTAATAACTTTGACGTAAGTTCAAAATAATATCATTTTAAGACGAAAAATTGCAGTTATTGAAATTCTCTAGTATCTCCAAAATATCGAATAATAGCCAGCTGTAAGTGATATCCACTTCAAAGAACGCTTTGAAATAGAAAAAAAATTCCGTGAAATCGATTATCAATATCACATTAAACTATTGATAAAGACTGCTGAATAGATTCAATAACAGTTTTTCATTTTGAATCGGTCTTTTTCAGTTCATTGTTGACAGCTTTCGAATCATGAATAAAAACTTCATGAGCATATTTAATATAGTGAGTAGTTGCAATTTTCTTCCTTAGGTTTCGATGAAAATATACAACTGAATAAGTAATTTGAAATAATCATAACTTTTAGCGTTGACAAGGTGTTGTGTGTTCTGAGTACATTTCATTCAATTCCCTCATTATCTTCTTGTATTATAATAATAGTGTGTTCGATCTAGTGGGGTTATGATAGAAATCCACTCAAGTTCATCAGTTCAACCCACTCAATCAAGGTGAGGTTTCATCACTGGGGGCTTAGAGTTATGCTCATAAGCTTATTAGTAAGTCCACCATGCTAGACCTGATCTATGTTGATAAATTAACTAGCAATAGTGTGTTAAAATGGAGACTTTCCCCATAGGAATTGAAATCAATGGATTCCGGTCATTAGAAGCATGTCTGGTATCTGAATATTTAAATGAAAGCAAGATTTGTATTTTTAAGGTGGAGGGAATAGGTTGATTGCTTCCCGAGCTAGTTTATTTAGCCTGGGGTTATATTGTTCAAAATACAAGTTTTCCTGTTATATATTAGCCAAAGGTCTTGGGCTATGATATGGAAGAAATATAGCTCTCTACAGGGTGAGCCATAACTATTGGGACATGAGCTAAGGGCAGATTGCTTGGAGCGAAATATGAGGACCAAATATGCCTCAATAAAATATTGCTGTGAAAAAATATAAAGGAGTGAAGTTGAATTTTTCTTCCCAATTTTTGCTAACAACATCATTGTTAATTCAATAATTGCTATCAAAATCGGCACAAAAGCATAATTTTATACAGGGAATATAATTTTATGTAGGTACTGTTTCACATTTTGTTACAGGGGGCGTATGTGAAGGATTTCTGATTATGACATCGACTTGTAACTTGTTTCGACCAAAAGTTTCCGGTGATAATTAACAAATTAACGAGAAATAAACTTGAAAAAACAGTTCGAGGTTACATGGAAACGATTTTGGCGACAATTTAGAAAGAGAGCGCTTGTGAAGGGGATTCAATTTGTAAGGGAAAATGTATTCATGTTAATGATTTACGTGTTCTACTGCTTTTTTCTCGTCATCATGAATAATAATGTCCAAAAAAAGCGAACTAGGATTTTTTCACATCGATCCACTTCAACCTCTTTCAGAAGTATCACTAATTTCTATCAACGAATGGCTATTCACAATTTTGGAATGTTTATTTGGGTCTTGAGTGGAAATTCTATTGAGTTGGTAAAACATCAATCGTCTTGTTTCTTTACTTTAGGCCCAATTTCTTTAGGTACATCTTCTCTGTATGTAATTCAAGAATAAAATGTTAGGTGTTTCGATTGAAAGTAATATCTCTCCCTAGAATTGAATGTGGAATTAGCCATTACCTACATTTACAGATCCCAAAAAAAATCCTACTGTTACACTCTTACTGTTCATCTGTTAATTGGCAGAAATTAAAGCAATGGGGACCGTGTCCTGGTGAATAAGTTTAATTTTTTTATTATCTCCACTTAAATTCCACAAGGAATTTCTACCTTCTCACCTTATTGGATTTTTCATTCTTTAAAGTATCACAATTATTATGGTTCGTCGGTTTGAAAGGTAGTGGCGCTTTCAGTCGAATGAATCTTGAAGAGAAGTCTATGTCAGACATACTCTTCTGGAGTGGCGAATTAGTTTCTGGCGCACATATTCATTTTACGTTCCACATATTTTTGAATGGTCCCCAGCATCGCTTTCATCACCAGCTATAATCACTTCTATTTTATGCAAAATGAATGTCTGACAAATATTAGTCAGTTATGAAGTCAAACAATTTTATTTTGTAAAATCTACATTGTAATTAAATATAAAGTGACGCGTTTCGCTAACACAGTAGCTTTATCAAACGTGTTAGCGAAACGCGTCACTTTATGTTTAATTACAATGTAGATTTTACAAAATAAAATTGTTTGATTTCATAACTTACTATGGATCTACATCAAGTAAAAGCCTCATCTATTCAAATATTAGTCATCCAACTTTTATCTTTCATTCAATTATTATTATTAGGTATTCAAATTACTATTCAGTTCCAGAATCTACGTATTATTTTTGTTTTGTTTTTCAATGTCCACAATACAGGCCTCTATGTATATTATGAAGTTTTTTGACGTATTGATTTTGTTTACTTTCATTTCTGGCATATAATATCCAGTTATACTTCAAGTGAATCATTTTCTAATACAGATGAACATTGGATACAACAAAATGATACTGTTTAGTTCAACCTAAGAGCATTTGTCTTTTGTGCGAATGCCTACCCACAAAGCCGTAGCTATTATTGACAATTAAAATTTTCCTCCAGTATTGAATCCCCAAAATAATAATTCATCAATATCAGTCATCCATTTTTCCAATGGTCTCGATGTTGCTAACTGTAATGCTTCAAAATGTCAGATGATTCAGTTGAATGGTATTCACTGTTGTCATTCAATTATTTTTTTGGCTCGATATATAAATGAAAAGGTAGAACGTGTCGCGGTACACACGGTAGGAACTTTAGTTCCTTTCAAGCAAAAAATATGTAATACATCCGACGTTATAGATAAACAATTTGCATATTCCTCGGTGGTCGAGTAGTAAGCAAACCAGACTCTCACGCGGTAGACCCGGGTTCGATTCCCCGTGAAGAAGTTTTTTTTTATTGTTAATTTTATTTCTAAATAATTATTCTGCTTGATATTAATAACGACAACAGGTGTAGACGTTTGAAATATTCAGCAGAATATTCATTATTATAGATAATGGTACGGTACCCTTCATGAGAGAGTCCCGACAGGCAACATCTACTTATAACAGCATCGTATATTTAAAAAGGGAAACCGTAGCATTATACAAATTGGACATTCAAGAACTGTACGTTTACTACAAAAAAATTAGTGGAAACATTAAATTGAATTGTTAAATTTTCAATTTGAAGTTATATTACAGTTTATAGAAATTTCCATTTTCTAGATTTTTTCTTATGTGGGTCGTAGAAAAAATATGCTGTTCCACTGGTGTGGATTGTCCATATGGCCAACATATCCACACTAGTTGCACAAACTACTTTTTATATCAAAATATGCCCTTTTACATTTAAAAACAAGCTGCCAAATGTCAAATCAATTTATCCATCCATTTTAAAGTTATCGAATTGAAACATTCAAGTTTTCAAAATTTCAACACCCTGTATTTCGAAAAGTAGATGTGCTAGACCCCTTTATCCTCACATCATTTTGTCCAATTTTACGAGAGGAATCTACATGTAAACGTTGTAATTACCCTTAACGTTCGAGATGCTTATACCATTTTTTGCGCCATAATATTGAAATAAATTCCGAATAAAATAATTTAAATTTCTTCGAAATGAACGAAATGTCAAAAGTGACATTTATACTTTTCGATAAGTTTAAAATATATTTTGCATTTTGGTGAAACTGTTTTCATGCTATTTATTACTTTTCGACGTCTGAACGGTAAGTAAATCACTTACCGACGTGTTAAACTTAGAAACCAGTAAACACAACCTACCGTTCTGACAACCGATGCTGTGAATAAACAAAAAAGATCAATCGCGCGAAAAAAATTATGGAAATAATAGTAAAAATGTATCCGAACAAATTCAAGTAGATCACCAGCACTGCGAATACCAGCTTTGCATAGAATTTTAATATATAGCATCGGTGATTCAGTGGTGGAATGCTCGCCTTCCACGTGGGCGGCTTGGGTTCGATTCTCGGCCGAAGCATATGAATCGCTGCTTAGTAAACGAGAGAGAGGGACTCAGGAGAGAGCACACGCACGCAAGCAAGCACATAACGAAGCAACGTAACATAACGTAACGTAACGGTCAGATCTTTTGCGTCGCGACCCCCGGTCGCTCAAACATAACCTGACGTAAAGAACTAAAGTTCCAATAATATACCTTTATGAATAATAGAAATAATTGAGAAGACTGCCCTAGGTTTAAGTTCTCCGACTAGGTGAAACCGCACCCTCGCTAGACCTCTGCAGTCACTTAGTATGTGCTACGCGGTTTCGTCTTCATCCTGGCAAAACCTACATATTATGCTGTTATCTGCTAGGCCAATTGTGTGCATATGTTTCTCCAGCCTACACTATCCGGTCAGCATTCCCACTATAATCCTCGTCGTTTCTCGACTTTGACATAGTATTTAGGTCGTTTGACAGTTTGGCCGGAGGGCTTTTAAGGAATAATTAACGTGACCTTCTTCTGGAGTTCTATACCACCAGCGCAACGCCTGGTTGTTTATCCACTTGTAGATGCTCTCCTTAGTTAGGCACTTAGAAATTCCACAGGAATGTTGTAGCCCTATAATGACCTCCGTTGTTCCTTGCTTGGCTAATTCATCGGCTTTTCAATTGTCTTGTATTTCTTGATGACCTGGTACCCAGACTAGGGTCACTCTATTATGTCTACCCAGTCTGTTGAATGCCTTGCGACACTCCCACGACCGATTTGAAGTTATCCGAAATGAGCGTATCGCTTTTAGTGCTGCTTGGCTGTCGGAGTGGATGACGATTGACGATTTGGCTATCCACCTCCCGTCTCATCAACTCTTCTGCATATCATTGCACCGCCATTACCTCTGCCTAAAAGACAGTGGCTTAGAGAGATCGTGATCTTCTCTTGTACACCATATATTCCAGCTCCTACTCCAGAATCTGTTTTAGAGCCATCAATATACCGGTTGAGATTCGCTGTTTAAGAATGCCCTGCTTCCCAGTCTTTTATTTCTGGAATGAATAATGTGTATTCAAAGGTATTCAAATGTGTATGGAAAAAAGTACTAATCTATATTAAGGATAAGAAACAAAAACGTGCTCTTATTTTTGTCAATTGGAGAAAAGTATTTGGGTACATCGAACAATTGTGAGTGATAGGTCAAGTGTATAAGGTGTTTGGTTCACTCTGTACCTTCAAAGAGCGAGTAGATTCAAATTGTTGATAAATTATAAAAACTGAAGTTCCCAGTATTGTGATTTTAATTCTATTTTGATTTTCCATAGGATTTTCCAGTTGGCAAAACTATTTTTAAGTATCCTTTGGACGTAACTACGATCGTATTTGATCACCCCGAAGCGGCGAATTTTTCCTAATAAGGTCAACTTTAACAAAAAGCAAATAGAAGCCGAGACCCAAAAACACACATGTCAATCATTCACTCCAATCTAAGCAGTTGTTTCATATGCCACTTTGATAATAACCTCATTTTTGTTGACAATCCTTGACGAATTTCCATTGAGCATTATCAATAGAATAGTTGACGTGATAAAACCACATTAATTTTACTTTGAAGATTTCAGAACGATATTCAGTGTGCCATAGGCTATGTAGCTTTGATTATTGTCAAAGGTTAGCAAATTCATTTGTCTGGATTGTTCCATCAAGTTAGCCCTATGTTTTTCCATTTTTCTTCCTGCGTGTGTAATTTTTCTAAACAAATATCTTTATCAACTAATTTCTTCCGGTATACACATACTGTGTACTTATGAGATGACAAATAACCAAACTTTCCAAATACTTATAAGAAAAAGGGACAGGAAATGAAAGAAATGACGCAGTTGATAAATTGTCCTAAGCAGTTGAGTATAAAGTTTTCTTGCCGAGCTCACAGATACTTGCCAAATATAACTGGTTATTAGGAAATCGTAACTGCACTTGACATAAAGTTCGAGCAATGATATATAATCTGAACTATGGCAAAAATGGGATATATGAGGAAATTTCGAAATAGGGCTTTATGTATCATTTGATATCAATATAGATATTTATTAATATAGATATTCGTCAATATGATGATACCTCTCCGTGAATTAGGTGAAAAAAAGTTGTCAGACAAGATATGTATGCCACTCTGAAGTCTTTGGTGAAAATTTCAGCTAACTATCCACTGGGATTCACCAACTTGAATAACTGAAAGAATATCTTAAATTATAGATTAGCTCATTGGCAATCGTACTTCATCCGAAAATGTGAGATAACTTATATACAGGGTTATTCATTATAAATTACCCACCCCCTATCATCGTTATTATTACTTTCAGAAAAAAAAAAGTTTCATATTATAAAAGTTGTTTGGTTGCAGCTGAATGTTCTTAATACTTCATCAAAAGTTCAGTAGCGAGCGAATTTAAGGGGATACAAAAAATAATAGTTCTTTTTTAAATGGGACACTCTGTATATTTTCACATTTTTGGAATGGTCTTTTTTTCTGATTTCGAAAATATATAATATGTCACCCCTACCTTGTACCGTTAATGAGTTATGAAATGTTGTGAATCTCAGTTTTAGTATTTACTGTAAATATGATAATAGTATATTAAAGTATAAGTGTATATTAAGGTCTTTAAAACACGCGCGATTTTTGGAGCACGACGGCGAAGCCGGAGTGCTCGAAATAGAGCAAGTGTTTTAAAGACCAGTTATCCACGAATACTTTACGATATTTTTTTTTATTGGTGCACTTTGAAATTATAAATACCGGTCTATAACTACTACAACAACAAGAAATGGAAATCATAGATGGAAACGTCAACTAAATGTCAAATGGTTGAATTCGTGACGTATATGATGTACACCTTGCGTTGTCATGGAAATGAGAAAAACATAAACTAATTTGTATTTTGATGGAAGTTCAACCTTATTGAGTTCTGTGAATGTCAATAGTATTAATTTAAATACCATTTCCTAAGATTTGAAAAATGGAAATATTTCAAACAATACCAACGGCACTTACCATTTTAATTTATAAATTTGACATTGTTAAATATCGTTCGAATAAAAGTTTTGACGTTACAAACTACTCCTGTCAGATCAATAATAAAAAAATTCACATTTAGACATGATTTAGACCATAGATTTAGACTTCGTTTCTCGAGTTGTTGATGTTGCCACGGTAACTTCAAAACACGCGCGTGCTAAAAAGTTCGATTTAAACACGCTGAGGCGTGCTTTAAATAGGTCAAATGGTTCACCAATAAAAAAAAGATAATTTATCAAAGTAAGTAGGTATGCTATGAAAATGACAACTAATATGTTTGATTATTGACATGTTCCATAAAAAGTAATTAAAATGGTTCTTAGTGGGAAAGAAATAGGTTAAAAACAGAAAACAAAGATTTATTTAAGAGAATTTATAAAAGATATTCGAGATGTCTACCGTCATTATTGATGCATATTGATAACACCTTCGTATTTTATTTATAATAACATTGCAGATGACTTCATTATTTTCATTTAGTTTGTTAATTCCAAGTTGAATCCTTGCTTTGAGCACTTGTATATTATTATTATTAATAAAATCTTACACCTCTCTGTAAACCATTTTAATAACTTTATTTAAAAAATGTTAATTATCAAACATATTAGTTGTCATTTTCATAGCTTCCTTTGATACATTATACTTTTCATATGTACAGTAATTACGGAAACTTAGATTTTCAACATTTTTTAACTCAAAAACGGTACAAGGTAGTGGTAACATATTATATATTTTTGAAATCAGAAAAAAGAAGTCCATTCCAAAAATATGAAAATATGAAAATTTTATATGAAATTATGTCATTTACTATGAAATAGAACAAAAAACTATCAAAGGTGTGGATCAAAACTGTTGTAGAGTTGAAATTTCTTCAGATGAACATGACTTAAGGAGTAAAACTCGTTCATAAAACTTTGTTGATATCGATCCTGATGAACTTAATAACTATTTTGTGTATGTCGGAGATATTAGTTTCAGTATCTCAAAGGCGCGATGCTTTCTTTTCCCTCATTTGTCTTAAAGAATTCCTGATAGCTTTTCCCAAAACCAGTGGATTAATTTGAACCAGTGTAGTAGTTCTCAAATGGGAAAAGATAAGATATCCAGGATATCGCCATATGGCCCATAATATATAAGCTTAAAGATTTGTAATATCATATTTTATTCATATACATGGTTAGTATAAAGTATGGAGCCCCCTAATAATCTTCTCAACGGTTTAATATTTCCAAATGAAATTGCTCATCCCCTAAGAAGATCCAGGGAATTCAAAAATACTATCAAATTTAATGTACCATATTGATTGAAACCCCAATTATTCAATGAAAAATATCAATGAAAAGTTTTACTGTATGCAGAATTTCACGAGGAATTCAAAAATGTGAAAATATACAGGGTATTCTATTCAAAATAACAAAGTCAATATGCATTTCCGGTTTAACTGGAAATGGTACACCAAATTTGATAGCATTTTTGAATTATTTAGACCTTCATAGAACGGTATGAGCAATTTCATTTGAAAATATTGAACCGTTGAGGAGATAATTAGGGGGTTCCATACTTAATACCATCTCTGTATATTAAACCAATCACAAGATAGGTCACTATTTGTTCGAGCCAAAATATTGGACATCAAGTAGACATCACATCAAATATGTAACTTCTGTCATTCTGACAGGCCAGACGATAGGGTTAACAACTGCAAGTAATCAGCAATACGGCTGATTTTTTTTCATAAGAACCTTGAAGTATGTAGATTAATATACAAAAAAGTTTACCAGTCTATCGATTTCCCAAATTAGAAAAAAAAATCAAAAAACTGGGTGGAAGGTAAAGAAAAATAAAAAAATACCAACGTGTAGGAGGAGTGTTTTGCAACAAAAAAGGTTCCTTGCGTTTCTTTCGTCCGAGCAATGGTTTGTCCGGAAAAAATTCGGTAAACTAAACCGCGCGACTCTATTTTCTGAAGCGCGGCGAAGTACATTTTATAAACTATTGTACAGTTATCATGTAGATATAAATAATTGTATATGTCGTTGGCATTTTTTTCGTCATAGCACATAATCATTTTTGGCAAATTACTCATAAATAATATAAATATTATATTTTAATAAAAAACCAAGTATATCAATAAAACATATATTAAACATATATAAGGTGACGTGACATTGGAACAATTTTTCGAAGGATGGAAACTGTTATTTAGGAGGTCCATTCCATAGATAAAATTTACGGATAAATAATTTTTCCTAATTATGAGATACGGCACTTTCCATTATTTTGTAAATTTTTGGAATCTTGAATTTACAAGAAAATACAAAATATTTAATACTGTAACTTTGATTAAACTGAAGTAACTTTAATGGGGTTTGCATAGAAATGTTGGGAAAACTTCTAAGATCAAGAATATATAATTACAAAATTAATTAATTCACATACATTTTTGGATACCATGATTTTTTGTATTATATGCGAAAATAACAATCTTTATAGATTCCGCTAGTAATCTTTTTCCAAAATAAAATTTGATACTCCTGTAGTATAAAGATTAATATTAAACGAACAGAATGTATACAGTGAAAAGGTATTAATAGTATATTACGTAGGTAACGTGTGTGGTATAAGAAGCATTTTACGCACGATGCCGCGTAGCGGCGAGTGCGTAATTCCGTGAGTGCGTAAAATGCTCCACAACACGAGTTACGTACTATACTTCACCTACGACCTACTTGTACTTGTATTTTTTAGAATAAGCATAAGAAACAACAGTTACATAATTAGAGGTGCTTGGTAAGCTCCATCTCTATTACTCTATTACCAATGAAAGTAGCACATTAAAGAACTAACGTTTAATCATTATTAATATATTGTTGATAATCGAAAGTCCATTTTTCAATTATAATCAATACATATACATAGCCCTTTGGGCTTTTCATAGTTAAACGTGGTCATATCGAATGTTTTCAAATAGTAAATTTTGAATAAAATAGTGACGTCTATTGACAGTTGCTAAGATGTTGCTAGGGGAGCCGTGCAATTTACTTTACAGCTGTGCGTTTTTTTTACAGTGCATAGATGTCATTACATTGATACCGACTGTGTGTCATTGTCTGATTACAGGGGGTTCGTAGGTAAAGATTATTGATATATAATTTTAAGATATACCTAATTTTTTTCATACCTTTTTCCAATGAAAATATGTAAAAGTTAATTTATCACCTTTTATTTATTATTTACAACCTTAACTCTTACCAAAGATTGAAAAGAAGTTCTGATTGAATATTTATACCTACTTTTTCCGCCGTGCAGCAGAGTCGCGCGGATGCAGAACACATTCTTAGTTTACTGAGTTTTTATGGACAAACCATTGATCGGACGAAAAAAACGCTGGAAACCTTTTTTATTGCAAAACACTTCTTTCTCCTACACGGTGGTATTTTTTATTCCTCTCCACCTTTCTCCCAGCGTGAATTATTGGAAAATTTCAAAAAAAAAGTTTCCCGTTTTTTCCTAATTTGGGACATCGATAGACTGGTGGACTTTTTTATATTAATCTACATACTTCAAAGTACTTATGAAAAAAGAATCAGCCGTTTTGCTATTTACTTGTACTTTTGTTCTAAAATGACCATACCGATTGGCCTAACTATGATATATTGAATATTGAAATAATTATCAAAATAATTCAAAATTCTTTAGTAAACAGTTAGTTCCATTTAAAAAAGTAATAACGTTTCAATTTTACTTATAAACACTGTAAATCACTGACTATTCAGATTGAAATGAAAAATAGGATCTATTAACCTGAAGATGATATAATTTCACCCTGCTTTGGATATAGTTATTACAGTAATTTATTTCTAATGAATGTACACGAATCAACTTGATACAATTAAAAAACCAATTTGGATTTGTCAACTGAAAAAATTAAGTATGCAAATTGGAAAAATGTTTTGAACGGCAATTCAAATGTAAATATAGCCTTAAAAGAGTGTTATGAAGTACGGGATCATAAATTAGGCGAATTTGTCCATAAATTATTTACGTATGCAAATACAGTGTGGGGTTTGGATCACTCAAAGAAAATGAAAGATAGGGAAGATGAGAAATTTATTTTTCCATATTTACATATTATAATCATCAGTTTTCATGAAAAAAATGTTCATGGTAACTGGAGAATATGGAAACCAAGGCAAACTATATCATTGCACCTCTTGAATGGAAAGATGATATCCAAAATATCCACTTATGGCTAATAATATTGAGCTTTAATATTTGCTATATAACATCTTCTTATTCTTATCCATACATATTCAAAACGGAGATAAAAATTTATGAAGTTTTCTCAAACCTAGGAATACTTTAGAACGCATACTATTGAGAGTGAATATATTTGTTTACATTTATAGTTTATCAAGGTATTCTACCACGATGCTACAATATTTCCATATGAAATTCGGTGGCCACGAATAGTCAGATATGCGTTTAGATGTACTCGTATATTGGTAGGATTTTTCTGAGACCTTGAATATCTATTGTGCCTTATTTCTTTCACTCAGTTTTTGATGGGAGTCTCAAAAGACTTTAACTCAGGTGGGTGTCCCCTTCTATCCAGTAAGTGTCGTATGTGTTGTACTCAAAACTTCTGAGCTGATATACAATCTGCAAGTATGTAGACGGAGTTTCCTTCTTCTTCCATTCCATAGAATACCATAGCTAGTTAATCTGCAGTGTAACCTGGAATCAAGAGTGACGTGACAATGGCCTAGTTCATTGAGCTTTCCTGGAAATTCAGTCGAAACTGAAGCTTTTATGTATCATCAATTGACCAAAAGACTTCCTATTCGAATGGCAGTGGATTTCCCCAATTGCTTGCAATTCTTTCTTAGGTTCTCAGTATTACTGTCATTTTTTGATTGACCCATCAAATCAATATAATCAAAACCATAAAACCATAGTCTCCATAATACTAGTTGTGTTCAATAAAACAACATAAATTTGTATCTACACTTCGTGGGATCTATTCTTGTCAGCTTTCCAGAACTTCTGGCTTTCGATTAGCGTTGGCAAATACGTGGAAACGATTATATTAATGTGAGCTCTCGCACTATCCGACTGACTGCGCCAACTAAATTACGAAGGATGTTATAGAGTATGTTTTGGAATCATATTCTTCACAATAAATACTTTCCGTCTAGTGACTTCTTTGTTTGTAGTGTACCATACTGCAGATAAGCAGAATTTAAATAATTTTGTTCGTCGAATTAATGTATTCCATTAGTGTATGCATCGTTAGATGAACTTTATTAGTGATAAAATGGAATAATGGAATAGTATAAAGTACAATAGAAGTTCGATGTAAATCTGTGTCCATTGTGGCATAACCATAGTGTGAGCTGTTTCCACAGCAAAGTTCATTTGAATCGTCTTTTCGCTATATCTGCTTAAAATGCAGGAAATTGTTCGGGATATGATCAATCACTCCACACGTACCTAGTTTCCCAGTTTTCAAGATATATTCCATTATACTGGGTTATAGTAGCCGACATTTTTCGCTATAGATGGATCGTATATTATCACTCTGCTAACACATAAGAGTGAAGGCAGTTATTTATATACATTGGTTATGTTATCTATGATACAGTGTACGATATTAACAAAAGAAAAAGAGAGGAATGGATTAGGTAACTGAAAGAATTGGTTAAAAATGGAGAGATAATAAAATGAAGTGATTAAGTGAATATTGGAAGAAGGAGTGGGCAATATTGTAAAATATAGAAGAATGTGTCAAGAAATTGATTGAAGGATAATAGATTCCAATAAAATACTGATAGCCATATTCTCCGTTCCAAGCTTAAGCTGTTATTAGTTGAGCCTGGGTGAAATGTGAAGCTCGGCTTAAATTATGTTATCATGCACCGTAGATAAATAAATGAGGCTTTGTTAAGTCATACAAAAACTTGGCAACCCCTCAAAACCTTGAAATGTAAAGTCAACCTAATCTAGAAAATGTCAACAAATGTCAGTTTCGTTTTCTACAAGTATCTGAAGAACGCATTTTTTTATTATTATTAAACATCAATTTTTGATGAAAAAGTTGTGAGACGGGTACCGAATTTCACAAGTACTGAAAAACTGTATGAATTTTATCGCCAATAAATACGCATGTATATTGGAAGACAAAAAAAACGACAGGACATCTTCTACTCAAAAAAATAGGGCCTGGAAATCAATCGAAAACGAATTTAATTCGTCATTTAGTACCTGCATATACAGAAATGCTGCGTGTCTTCAAAAATGCTATTCCAACAAAAAAAAAGAATTGAGAAAATCACTAGCACAAGAAAGGAAAGAAACTCTGCTGACAGGGGGTGGACCTATTCCAAAAATTAAAAAAAGATAAAGCGAACCAAGTTCTTGAGTCTATTTTGAACAAATCCCTTTGATGATGATGCTGATATGACAGTAATTGCATTAAACAATGAAGACGATGTTGTTGAGTTTATCCTCATGATGATGGTTATCATTGTCAACATTGTCATTAGAGGTAATATTCAACATACTTTTTGGATAAATTTTGCTTATATTTTCCAAAATTAAAGAGATAGGCAGTATTTTCTTATTTTCTGTGAAGTTTAATAGCCGTTACTCTAGAGCACTACTGTTATGACCGAGAGCATGAGTAGTACCCATGATCAAGCAAGAAACATTGATGAAGACATCGATAATATCCGGAAAAAAAGCACCTGGCAAGAATATGCTCCAAATCAAAATATCTGTCTTAACAAGATAAGCCCTCAATTTTGAGGCCTTAACTCAAACCAGGCTTAAAGTTAGCTGAACGTACGGCGCACACCAAATGTGCCTTGAAAACAGGCTTAAGCTCTATGCTTCGCTTAATTGCATACGGAGAATATGCCCATTAGGGCGAGTTGTATCGAACACTTGAACCCGGTTTAATGATAACTGATGTTTAGACTGTGGCTGATTGATGTATTTATTATTAACAATTACGTCAGTCTAAACATCAGTCATAATTAAACCGAGTTTAGGTGTTTGGTACAACTCGCCCTTAGTGTCAGATATTAGTTTAACACTCTATTCAATATTATCCCACATACTGGCTCCCACGCAGGCTAGATAAGGATATCGAACTTATACGGAAGAATTGACAAAACCTTTAAAAAAATGATCTTTTTAAGCAGTATTTTTTTCACTGCATCGTCGATACTGCAAATCCAATACGATAATATAACCTTTGTTTTCATTAATGTCAGTAGTCAAATTATAAATATCAATCATGATAATGAATGATAAAAACTCGTATTAAGAACTGAAGTCATTAAAATTATTCAAATTGGCAGGATAAGCGTTGTTACAAATTATTGCATCAGTGGTTGGTTGGGCAGATGAGTTGAAACCAAGACGTGGATTTAATTCCAGAAAAGATGACATAATTAATACCTGGGAGCGATAATATTAGGTATTTCTTATCACTCTTAGGTATTTATTAGCGGATGGTGAAACGTAAATTGCATTTAAAAATTGCAAAGTCCGTTTTAGGTATTACCAAACTTCAGGAAATGGTTGGTGAAATCGGGCATCGGCCTATCTTACTGCCTAAGCTTTTTTCACTTCCACGCTATTATATAACTGCTCACAGTAATTGAAACACAAATAACAGCAGCAAATGACAAAAATAAACAGTATCTTGTGTGATAACCATTGACATATAAACAACAGCCAAGATGAAAAATTGTTTATTCTTTTATTGCTAAAGGCATCAGCTGCCAGGCCTGTTTTGGGTGGATGGGTTTGAAACCGATTTTTTCATGTTTTTCCTACTAGCGTGCGGAAAATTCCACTTCTCCGCACTCATCTTGGTGCGGAAAGAAACACTTTTCCGCACTAGTGCGGAAAAGTGAATTTGTCAAGTTTTTGGGGAGTATTCTGACATTTGAATATTTAAAATATTTATTTGTATGATTGTAGTTTACCAAATTACTGAAAAATCAATAAATTTATTGATAATTCTGCTACAATTTTCAATAAAAAAAAACTTATTTTTCAATCTTTTTCAATGGCCCTGGTATAAGCCTCATCAAATGAATGTCAAATAATAATAATTAATTTGTTGATATGTATTTAATAGGAAATGTTTCTTAATGTCAACTTTTGGGCTTATTTCCGCATGCTAGTAGAAAAAATAACGTACCTAACACGTGTGTAAACTGACTTTTCCACGCGATTGCTAGCTGAAAAGTATCACATACCGCACTAGTTAGGTAAACTACTATTCCCTCACTTCGAGTGACGGAAGTGTCATTTCTGAATGGCGTTTATTAGTTCAGATGTGAAAAAGTTAGATGACAAACAAAACTCATATTTTTGATGTGAACATTCGAATTGTACTTCAAATTTTATTGGAACTTACCGGTAAGACCATCTCAAATTATGACATTAACCTTCCACAGTTATGTAGATATAATAATACGCAAATGAAACTTATTTAAAAATACCTCGTGGCTTCGGAAATTTATTCGTTCTCAACCCAAATTAACAAAACCCATAGTCGGATGAGCTGAAATTGTTTTTCAAACTAAAATCAAGGTCCCAGTTTGTTAAAATATTACCGCTGACAAAATTTGTTATCCACTTCAACAAGAAGTCCCAAAATACTCACATGCGGAAAAAAACTGACCCGACCCTTCATTCGGTGGTCCCTTTTGATGTTAGGCCAGTTGTCTGAGGTTTCGGACCGCCTAAGTTTAATGAGTTAATTAAAAGTAGAAGCCCTACTTTATATTTAAAGTATGATATAATTTAAAATGCCAGGTCAGTAATTAACAATGAAATTCTGTTCATTACTCACATTCCTGGAATTATTAGTACGATGTTGTTATCTTAAATCTGACTTTCCACGTTAATTGGGAATTTTCTTCAAATTATGAATTTGCGCAGGATTTATAATATCCTGTCCACAAACTTCCACACTCGTGAGAAAAGTTGAACTTTCCCTACTTGTTGCACAATATACTATTCCGTTCGACAAATTTGTAGTTATTCTCATCTTATCTCATTTTCTTTTTCCTCAAAGAAAACCTCTTCCTCCCGGACTTTATTTGTTGACTTCTTCTCGAATGATTTAAATAAACTTTCTTTGATTACCATTCACACTTATTTCAACCAATGACTTTTCTATTTGGAATTCAGTCATCAAATTATCATTCATATCTCCAAATATATTAATACTTTGTTTATATTTGGTCATACAATTGTTTTCATGTTGTCCAAAGCTCATTCAGTAATGATAGTTTCTAGAATTGTAGTGGTCTTATTTAATATTTGTATATGTTTTTTTGGTTTTGTCTATTTAGCTGTAGGTAGTATTATTGTATTTATTGATTGCTGAGTAAGGTGGTTGTGAAACGTATAATAATACACATTACTTTGACAGTTGGTATTCTGCTAGTGTCTATTTCAAAGTTTGTGGACCTTTTCGAAAACTCGATTCAGTAAGCTCGAGTGAAAAATATAGCAGCATCGCGTTGTTTTTAGATGACAAATGATTAAGAGACTGCCAAAATCAATATTTCACTCAGATTTTTCAGGTTCACTAACTCCCTCTTTCTTCGCATTTCTTTTTGTTTATTTCCACCAAATCATCAAACATTTATTATGTAGTCAATAATCGGAAATTTAATTGGGATATACTCCTAATTTTGTTTTAAATAAAGCAAAATTTATCTCAAAAATCGAAAGGGAGAGCAGCTAACCATTTGTCATCTCATCTTACGCTTGAAGCTTACTGAGGATATCTTCCGAAAAGGCCCTTTATTCCTTTTTCATTTATGTCATTTCACAAGTTTGATTACTTAGTCTACGGGGTTTGTCAAAATTAAGATTCGTAAATCATTTCATTTTTTTTTTCTCTCTTTCTAAATTTCACTAATAGAGGGTCATTGGGCAAATAAATAAACCTAAATATTAAATAGCTGAGTCGGTTGCATAGTTATAGTTGAAAATATTTCAGCTATCAAGGTATTTCACTTCATTTTCATTATTTGGCTAGTATTCATACCATTAACAATATAGATACAATTCAAAAATTATTTCCAATTGCATCCACATCAAAGAGAATAATAATATGGAAGTGAATATAAATAGTTTGGCTATTCGTATAGACGGTTTCATTGTTTCATGTTTGATGAGTTGTTTGATTAGTTCTTTGATGATGTGTTGTTTCCATTTCAAAAATTTTCAGAAAAAAAAAATTTCCATTGTTTTCATATTATTTATCTGGTAATTAATTGTATTCATGCTATTGTATTTCAATATATCCCGATAATTCACTTGATTACGAAAAACTGTGATATTCCTGGGTATATAATCTACAGCCTAAACATTAGATTGGATAAGATTTGATGGCACTGCGACCTTCCCAGATCTATTGCGGTCCTCTGAATCTAGATTACATTCGCCATACAATCGCACTGGCATAGGATGTGCTCAGCAGTTTCCTCATCTAGGTGACAGGCTACTGTGACTTCGGAATTGATATCCAAGTGCGTTTAAGACACCCATGCAATCCAATACTAGCTCAGAAAAGACCTTTATGGAATTAAGTGCCTTCGGTGCAGTTTACTGTCGGTGAAGATGGCAAATGGACTGTATGTAATTCAAATTTCTTCAACGCAGTGGTGAGTCGCCGACATTTCCCCTTAGAGGTTTGTGACTTATCCTATCGGAATAGCAATCTTTTGTTTTAGCCCTAATGTTACAGCCATAGAGATACTTATGTAGTACCTCCATGGTTATGGATTGTGCATTCGGTTCAGGTAGTCATGAAATATGTCCAAGTCTAATCGATACTTGGATCTAAGCTAGGTCAAGTCCAGTAACACTTTTTTGTCTCAGACAATCTGAATCTTTCTCATGCGCTAAGTCACAATGCATCGAGCAGATACAAACTCAAAAATGAAGACGGAGGGGTACCTAATATAAATCAAAAAGTGATATTGATTGACTTACAAAACTCCCGACCTCCACACCAGTCGTCCACAAACCGGATTTGGCATAAAGATAAATCCATGAGCCGGACTTTCAATTTTTCTCCCAATAAGACCAAGCCAAGCACGTTATACCAAACAAAAATATTGAATGGTACAAATTTCCATCTCACATGTCCAAAAACAACAAAAACAAAACAACCGAAAGTTGACACCTGCCTCACATCCAAAGAGAGTAAAATGTTCACAGTGGAATTTCTCGTGAATGACTAATTATTGGACTTGGACTTGGGATCTTGGGTACACCTATAATTTCCAAGGTAACATTAAAGCAGTGAGTGGAATGGGATGAAGGAGAGCTTGAAGGATTTGGAATATTGGGCAATATGGTGATAATGCTGGAAGTTGGAATATAATAAAACAACTTTAACAGATATCATAAGTTCTTTTTCTACTGGGTGAATCACATTCACTACGTTTCCTAAACTGATATTCAATATATCCAATAGTGGCGAGTGATATTATGTCCACTTCAATAAACAAAACAATGTGTATATCTCTCGCAGCTAACTAATTTTTAATTCGATTTTACTATTAGAGCACTGGCCTAGTATTCGGCTCTTCGACCTTACGAAAGGGTGAGAAACTCGGTCGGAAGTTAACCCGATTTGAAATGGTCTAATACAGCCAAGTGATTTTAACCTTTCCCAAATATTCGACTTCATGGTAATATCTGTAGAAAGGTGCCACCTATGGGAGGATTACTGCCCGTCTAATTGTCGATTTCATTAAATTACTGCAGCAGAGTTGTTCTCAATGAATTTTGTAGAGCTGTAACTTATAGTCGGTTATAGAGATTCCTATAAATTGAAATCCGATAACACGAAGTGCCATTGAATATATTATTCGATAATTTCATACCTCTATAGCGTGAAACGTTTCATTAAATTGCTTTTTGTTCGGTGTATCTCTTGTGCGGATATATTTTGTATCTGTATCTGTAGAATAGGGAGGGTGGGTACCACATGTAACCCATTGTACTTCCTCCTGAGGTGTTGTCCATCGTCCATTTTGTCCTTCACAGGAAGGTGGGCAGATAAAATTTTTGGAATTCAAATATCACACGTTCAGGTTATAGTCGACTGAAAAACGGAGAAAAAGTCGCTTCCTTCTGGATTTTTTTAAGGTACAACCACATGTGGTCTTTACAAAATGATAGAGTAGGTCCCTGGCCATCTGAAATCGGGAATTACAACATTTTTCGATAGGGACAACACTTATTATTGCGAAATTATGTTTATTACCTTTTCACACATACCTCGCGATATCTCCGGAACTAAACAAGATATTTTCAACTTTTTTTTTAATCGGCAGAAAAAACATAAACGAAGATTACTGCGCCAGTTTCATTAGTATATAAAACCTATTTTTTGTAAAATTAGAGAAAACTGTAATCTTTACTTTTTTTGCAGCACTATTTTCAGTGATCAAGAAACTTTTTCATTTTCCAAAATTTCACTGAACTATCTGCGTACCAAATAAAGCTAAAGCTCCAGGGAAATTTTTGGAACAAGAATCACTATTATATCATAGTTTTTGAGCAATAAATACGCAAAATCTCAATTCTCCTGCCGCGTTTAATTATTGTGCTTTCTAACGAGCAGACATCTCTCTGCTTCCCACATACGCATAATGCGACCTGTCTATCAATCTATTCCGAGGACTATTCCTGACAAATTTGGCCGATAACTTGATTCAGTCTTTGTTTCAACTGCGATTAGGTAGATATTATTTTGGATGTGTGTGTGTCTATTGAGATATTTGTGTAAACGATGGAGATTTTATTTTGTGGTCAGACTTTGCAAGAAAAAGACAAACTTGTGACGCAAAATCCGAGATTTAAAGGATTTAATACAATTATACCTATGTGCTGCAAAAAAAAGGAAAGATACTTGTGCTCAAAAGATTTTGCATCAGAAGGAAGACATTCCAGGAGGGAAGGTTAAAGTGAAATTTCATAAAACTTGCGGACAAACATTTATTAGTCCACAAAATATTGGCTATGTTTCTCAAAGCAGTGAAACCGAAAACGCTTCATCGTCTCGGAGAAGATATCCTGAAGACGGATTTAATATTTGGCAAATAACCTACAAATAGCTATAATATGTATGTATTATTATTTCAGGTGTCTGTATCAATTAAACATTTGGTACAATAGCCGCATTCAAAATATGCCACCAGAAGAAAATAATATTTGGAAAGCCAATTTTTCTTCCCAAGAACCAGTGCTCGATGATGTGAGAACAATTTTGTTTATACGATGCTCAGACAAAAATTGCAACAATAATAAGTGTACGTGCATTTCACAAGGGTTAAAATGCTGCAGCGACTGCAAATATACAAACTGCTGTAACAGCCTAACCTATGAAATTTCATCAGACTGCGAAGATGAAGACTTTTGAAATATCTTTTTTGTAATTTGGTTCAATTAGTTTTCCATTTTATTTTTGTTTTATCAGATGTACCTATTAAATAATGGTCAATATAAATATCTTTTTCTAATACCGTGTGTAAAGTACGTACTTTAGACACATTTTCGAGTGCGTAAAACTTTATTTTACGCACTAGTGCGTAAAGAGTTTTACTTTACGCACTAGTGCGTAAAGAAAAAATTCCAATATGTATGTAGTTATAGATATCTAGTCTTATAAAAATATAGGTATAATAAACGGATATTAAATCTAAGTTTTTTTCATAAATTGGAGATAGAAACCTATAGAATTCGGTAAAGTGACCTAATAATTATTGTTAAAAAATTATTGAGTACTGGAAATAATACGGTAAATAGGCATAAGTTGGCGGTGAGTGACTGACATTTCTTTGTGAATTGAATCTGACATTTAAAATTTAAATTGAGATCTTCCGACTATACCTAGGGTAAGCAATTGTATTTTATATTTAAGAATTGAATATTTTTAGAAAACTATGATGTTATTTTAGATTATTATAAAAATAAAGATGGATTCCTCTGACGATCTATCAAATTACTTGGCAAATACACCACCAAATATATTAGATGTGGCACAGAATGCTGCGAATGATTTACTGCCCCAAAAATCCATGAGTATTTACGAAAAAAATATATCTTATTAGAAATTAATAATAGCGTTAAATATTCTTCTAAAGAAAAATTTGACTTACTTTACGCACTAGTGCGTAAAGTATGTTTCTTTACGCACTAGTGCGTAAAGAAAATTACTATTAAACTTTTGTATTTTAATTAAATATTCGCTAGTAGAAAAAATATTGTATGCAATTCGTGTGTAAAGACCTTTTTTTCGACTTATGTGATTGTCGCGTTCGCCTGCGGCTCATGCTACAATATTCAGATTCGTCAAAAAAAAGGCTACTTTACACACTAGTTACATAAATAACTATTTTCTACGATAACCTTGTTAAATGTTCATTTTATAACCGTAACCATAGACCGTAACTTCAAACATAAACAAGCACATTTTGTACAGAATTTCATTTTTGCATCGGCTGCTAGGCAAACTGCTAAGCAACAAATGCGGAATGGAATATTTCGTGTTAGGTCTAGGTTCACTCTAAAATCACGACGACTACGGCTTGTCAAATTATGACGTCCAGCGACAAATTGATAAAATGTCAGCAGATTGTTCCTTTCTGTCAAAGTTTTATTAGGTCACGAGTAATTTCATAGTTGTTGTTTCCTATAAATACCTTTTTATAGGCTTCTATTTCTGAGTACCTATTAGAAATAGAGACGCGCACGGTTCCCCATGGCAACAGTAACTACTGCTTGAAAACTATGATACTTAGAATAGTGATTCTTGTTTCAAAAACTTCTTTGAAGCTTCAGCTTTATTTGGTACGCAGATAGTCTAGTGACATTTTGGGAAATAAAGAAGTTTCTCGATCACTGAAAATAGTGCTGCAAAAAAGTAAAGATTACAGTTTTCTCTAATTTTACAAAAAAAAACTAGGTTTTATAATATATACCAATGAAACCAACGCAGTAATCTTCGCTTCTGTTTTTTTACCGATTGAAAAAAAAGTTGAAAATATCCTGTTCAGTTCCGGAGATATCGCGAGGTATGTGTGAAAAGGTAATGAAATATAATTTTGACAGATTATTTACAAATTTCGCAATAAAAAGTGTTGTCCCTATTAAAAAATGTTGTGATTGCTGATTTCGGATGGCCAGGGACCTACTCTATCAGTTGGTGAAGACCACATGTGGTTGTACCTTCAAAAAAGAATTTAAACCTTTTTGCCCCTTTTTCAGTCCACTATTATCCCAAACTATCATGATCACTACAGTTGAATTACAAAGACATTTAGGTGAGTTCAAAATGAACCAAAAGACACCAGAGAAAGTGTTTGTCAAAACCTGCAAAGAAAAGCACTACCATCAAACACTTATAGCGATCGTACTTTTACCATATTCGGAGCTCTCCAATGCAAAGTATCGTTCCAAATTCAATCGTTACTTTCATTATTATTCCCAGATATACATTTTTTAAAAAGTCTGAAAATAAACTCCGCACGCCAATGCATTTAGAAAAAATTTTATGTCATCCGTTTCAAAAATGAAAAATTTATTCTGCAAAGTTCTCAGTTTGCTTTCAATTCCACATGAACGATAGTTAACTTGACAAACAGAAGAATTCCATCTCCGACAACTCTGTTCCTGCATATAACTTTGAGTTTATGCTGGTACCATAATATCGGCGATCAATACTTGAACTTAAAACTCACCAGCTTACGATGAGCAGTTACCGATTCGCGTAGACGTTGAAGTTCGTGTCGACATACAACTTTACCAACTTCAAGAGGGTGTTTCCATAGCTAGCAGCGTGTCGGTATTTTTATGTTTACTTAATTTGGCTATCGGAGTCTGTATATATAACGATTTTAACCTCCTTTTGAGTATTTATAACATTTTATTCTGGAAATTACTGCTGAATGACCTGATAGGTATGGACTGTTCTGTGACATGGCTCATTAACAGGCTACCACAATTGCCAATTGCACCCTTGAGGCAGAGCATTTTACAATGAAAAGAAAAGTAGTGTGCTTCAGTTCTGAAAATAAACAATAGTTGAGAATACCGATTTTGTGGCTGATCTAGCACAAAAGTGAAATACAGTTTCCAATTTATTAGAAAAAGCGTGAGTTGCTTTGTACAGGGTCTAACAAAAAATGGTCATAAATTATTCCACCTAAAAAATAGTCACCTATTAACAAAAGCGCACACGGAGAAGTTATCATGATGTAACTGATGGAAGTTTGAAATATTTTTCCATTCAATTTTGTGATGGCGTGTTGTATTACAAGAGAGCCTGGAATGCAGCAGTATCTTTTACGCCTGCTATCATTTAAAACCAATCAGTTTGTTACACCCCATTCACCCTAGCTTTGAAAAATATGTAGGTACTAATGGGATATAATAACAATGGGCTCATTTACATATTTTTTTCATTTTACCATTAAGAAGAGCATATCATTTTGAGAATCTGTGCCAAAAATAGACGTCAGCAAGACTTCTAAGTCGCCTAAGAAAATTATAAACATCAAACAGCGCTCCTTGCGACTGGCTGAATGACGTGAGTCCAAGCCAAAAAAAAAAAAAAAAAAAAAAAAAAAAAAAAAAAAAAAAAAAAAAAACAGCGCTCCTCTTCGAATTTCAGGCGTGACGTCATCGCATATGAAATCTCCCCCAGAGAGCGGATACCGCGCTGATCGGTTTTCGGTTAGATGACTACTTAGCTAGTAACAGTATTTTGCTTTGCTTATATGCCTATTATTATATGTTTTAGCAAACTCTAAACAGTGTTGTGTTTGCGAAATAAGAACGTTTAGAAATAATTCAAAGTATTCGACACAATGGACCAGAACCAGTGTAAAAAATCTATAAATTTTGTGCGGTTCCAGAATGTAAAAGTACTACGATTAAAATATCTAACAAAACATTTATTTCTATTAATAAGGATGCAAAAAAAACGGAAGCAATGGCAGAAAAGCATAAAAAGGCTCGAAGCATTTACTGATAAGACAACATACTTTGATTGTGTATTTTAAAGATTTCATTTTTCTCCAATCAGAATCGTTATAAAATAAGTTGTGAATCCATATTGAGAGGGTTATTATTGGAAACCACTCGCTTGTATTAATCTAATTTTTTTTAAATACGTAGATGACATTGTTCTTATAGCTTGTGGTGTTATTAATGTTCGAAATTTTTAAATAAAATAATGGGTAAATTTCATTAAATGCTGCTTTTTCCAAAAAACATCTTTTTCAGTATATCATCAACAAAACTGGCGTATATTATGTGTTTTAAAAGAAATTATTTTATTTGATTCAAAGTCCGGATCAGCTTTAACAAATATCCCTTTTTTAGCAGTAAGGTGCATGTGCATTTGTATCTGATGTAAACATTTGGAACTAATATTACCTGCTTCATCAAAATAAGTTTTTCTTGTTCTTTTCAACATTGGTGATGTAATTTCCACTTCACATTCATCATAAATAGCAAATTGCAATTTTTCACTGAGTAACCTATAGCGTTATCTCCGCAACTTTGTTCACCAGACCAGGAATAAAATAAAACATCTGGAATCAACTTGTATATCATTTGAGAGAGCATCTATTTATGAAAATATTAACATTTTTGATCATTCTGGCCGGAAAACAGCCAAAAACGATGTGTCACAAGTAATTATGCTATGACAGTACGGCCTCATTTTCGCGATTTTAACATGGTATTCTCCATAAGAAAATCTAAGGTTCGTTCTGGCAAATTTTGGTTCTAAGGTGGGTTCACACCGGCAACCGGACTGAAACCGGACGCAACTAATCGCGGCAAACGACGTATCGTTTGAAAGGCCTTAACGTCCAGTGTATTTTAAAAATAATGAAAAAATTCTAACTACCCCCCTTCATCCCCCACGCAGCACCCCTCATACTAAAAGCCAATCATAGCAAACGACATCTCGTCTAAAAGGCCTTAACGTCTAGTATATAGATAAAACAACCACCAACCTATAGGCCCATCCCAAATATTTAGGACCACCCAAATATCCATAATCCCCACCATTGGCCCACCCAAATTAGGATCCCCAGAGGACCA
>CAJUYH010000394.1:43345-68783 GCA_910591685.1 Galerucella tenella | reverse complement strand
TCGCCTTATCCGACGTAATTTTATTTTATATAAATATTTTTGCACGCAGCATCGACAACAAGAATATTTACACAAACGTCAGCTCGATTTTTTTTCAAACAAAAATTGTGTGGTTTTGATGATGCTCGCGATTTTACTTGTTTCAACTAGGAAACATGAAAAATATACACATATATGTACAATTTTAAGTGAAAAATATAAAATATTGTCATTGGAGAAGAATTTTCGTGATAAATACTGTTTTTTATTGGTATTTATCCTTCTCCAACCTAAACCCGCATAAAGAGGAATGTTTTTTGGAATCTATTATGCCTTTTTTAACCTCAACACCTCAAATATAATTAAAAACGCCCTACCAATGATAACAATTTACATAAAATGACCTCTTTTTATTGCCAATTCATAACCTCAATGTTTACAATGACAAGTTAAACAATAACCCGTAAAGAACTCTCCAAATATTAGAATATTTCAGTACGCCACTGTTTATGATCTCATCCTAGATACCTGTGAGTTTCTGTGCTTCGGCAAACAAAAGCTACTTCTTGTCACTAATAGAGTTTGTGGAGCGGTGACATACGACATGTTATACAAACACGGCCCTCGGGATACATAGCCAGATCTTGAACAAACTCAGATAGAGAGACCCTTGCTTAACAGTATTTACTCTACCTACTAAGGATGTCATATACTGATACAAAATTAAGCAGGATACAGGATCAGCAGTGCGTCAACCTCGGCTCTGTATATTATAAGTTAATTTAGATGACATTTAAAACTCGTCAATAGATTTTATTTGCAATTTTTTTATCTTATACGCTTGAGGGGTTTGTTGAATGTATTTGTTGGCATTTGTTGTTATTGAAGGAAAGGACTAAGGATATGGGTGGTTTTTAAACTTATGTTTCAACCATGGTTTCTTAGAAATCAGACAACCTGGGACATGCCACAAGACGGTATGATGAAAAAGTATAACTTCTCAAAGAAATTCTTCACGGAATTAAGCAACAAGAAGGAATGGGATCCAAATACCATTACCAGACTTAGTAAATGAAACCTTATCCCATTTACTATTTGACTGTCCAATATATACGACTATGAAACCGAAAATTGACTGTTACTTGAGTCTGGATTCCTTCATTAATGCCCTTGATAATTTAAAGACATTGAATGCTAAAATTATCTCCAGTTACATTTGGAATATGTTAAAATTGAGATCATTTATCATTAACGAATAATTAAGCTTTATATTGGTTTCAATTTGTTTTGTTAAATATACTTCGTTTTTTTTTCTCTCTCTTTACCTTTATGTGTTGTATACTAGGTAATAATTGTTTTTCTTTTTTTTTTGTTGCTCAGATTTCTTGCTGTAAACTATTTTGTTTTAAGAGCAATAAAAGTATTATTATTATTATTATTATTATTAAGAATGCCATTCAATGGTACACAAACGGCTCAAAAGAATGAAAGGAACTGGGATAGGAGTGTTCGAGCCAGGAACCAAACACAAGCTTAAGAAAATCTTTCAAGCGGAAATCTACGACATAAGAAAGTGTGCCCAGTTCAACATTGATAAAGGATACAAAAGACAAAGGATTATCATAATGTCGGATAGTCAAGCAGCCTTTAAAGCACTGAGCTCTTGTGTAATCAGTTCCAAAATGGTGAATGCCTAGACAAACTCAATGAACTAGGCGAGAACAATATAGTCACCTTACTATGGATTCCAGGACACACTGGAATAGAAGGAAATAAAATAGCAGATGAACTAGCAGAGAGGGAGATTGGAAAACCTTCCTGGGGACCTGAACCCTTTTGCGGAATCAGCCTCAATGTAATATTGGAAGAAATAGGAAAAGCCGAGAAA
This sequence comes from Galerucella tenella, assembly GCA_910591685.1. Taxonomy (NCBI): domain Eukaryota; kingdom Metazoa; phylum Arthropoda; class Insecta; order Coleoptera; family Chrysomelidae; genus Galerucella; species Galerucella tenella. The sequence goes on along the minus strand of CAJUYH010000394.1, from coordinate 66,916 downwards.
AAGAGAAGATCTGACCATTGGAGAGATCTAGTAGGGCTTATACAATCAAAGACTCTTCTGCATGGGTGACTACAACCTGTTTAGATCAAATGAATGTATAAGACAAAGTAAAACTGTCAAGAAAACATATTTGTATTCTGTGTAAATATTAATTTATTAAATCGCAGAGCGCTTTCGGCTATTAAGCCATCTTCAGTGCTTACTCGTCAGGTAATTTGTACAAGAAACTTTGACAACACATTGACGTCATAAATTAAAATAACATTGAAATTAAAATTAAAAAGATCCCCTGTTTAGGGTTTGTTGAATCTAGATATTAAACATTATAAAATTTTGTTAAAATTATTTCAGACAACACGTGTTCATCTAACGGATGTTGAAGTCAATGTTATTTTAATTTATGACGTCAATGTGTTGTCAAAGTTTCTTGTACAAATTACCTGACGAGTAAGCACTGAAGATGGCTTAATAGCCGAAAGCGCTCTGCGATTTAATAAATTAATATTTACACAGAATACAAATATGTTTTCTTGACTTTCTAGTCATGTGTACTCAGCTATAAAATATTCACCAAAGTAAAACTGCACTTAGAGTTTTAACAGGGATCCTAATGGGACATTGTCGCCTGAATGGGCACCTGAAAATGCTCAATATAGTGGAGGAAGAAGAATGCAGAGTTTGCGGCATGGAAGAAGAAACCTCCATCCACATACTTTCCAACTGCACAGCACTTCAGAATCCTAGAGCACAGCACCTGGGAGATTACTGGATAGAAGAGGAACATTTACCTAAGTTGAAGCCTGTAGACATCCTAAAATTCCTCCGGGAAATAGGACTAAAGAAACTACTGGTTTTTCACATTTTCGCTCTTTTCCATCAGTAATTTGGCTCGAAAAAATTTGACATGATTTAAATGTTTTTAATTGAAATAATAAATAATTTTTCTTAGTGTAAATGGAATTGACCGGTAGTCGCAGGTATATACAGCTAACTACAACCGCACAATAATACCTTTAACAGTATAAAAATGTCTATAGAAATTGTAAAGGAATTTATCAAAATGATACTCCAAAACTATAATGGACCATTTTTGAAAATATATTGCGACAAATACTTCTGTCGACACTACTAAAGGGATTTATGTATGTCCTCGAGTTTTTCTGTTAAGGCCACTTTTGTACGTGAAATTGCATTCACTTTTGTCAAAGGAACCGATTTTAAGGACTTGCTCGATATTGAATGGGATTTTTTGGTTGATAATTTATGTTTTCGCTTCTTTTTTTATATAAATATCCAGAAAGGTAGTCGGATTCGGCCAATTTGTAAAGAAAAATGATGAACATGTGTGTTAGAATAAAGGTAAATTGAATGAGGAGATCGATGAACTTGTAGGGGATGTAAACATATTTATTCTTTTGTCATGTCAAAAGTTTTTGTTGTTCACATTTCAGAAATAAATAGGTGAATGCAAATATACACAATTTCACTCAATTTTCGAATGTACAGGGTCTCTAAAAACTCTCAACAGCATGGTTATACAATGCACCAAGTTTTACGTTAGCTATCTCTTAAATACCTTCTAAGAACTCTAGCTCCATTGGAGAAGCTTTTGGATAAAGGTTAGATAAACATGGAAGCGGCTATAAAAGCTGTTAGCTCCATGCAGATAAATTCCTAACCTGTTTAGGACTGCTTGGAGACTCTACTAGAACCTTATCCTGGTTGCCAAGCCACTTAGATCACGATCACAAGGGCAATGAAGAGGCAGACTCACTAGCCTGAGAAGGGACACGTTGTGCTCAGAGCCTGTTTGTGGCATAGCAAAAGCAGTACTTGGCCAAAAAAGTAGTCTCATGCATGGTGGAACAAATCGCCAAGAATAAAACAGGCCAAGGAGTTTATGAGAATAGGAAAATAATCAGGATCCTTACTGAACAAGCAAATGCAGGTTTTGCCAAGAAGATGAAGAAACCTCAGTACACATACTATGGTACGTCCTGATCAGGCTCCCAAGTAGCGATTTAAATTCTATAAGGTTTGTATAAACAGCTATAAGATATATCTTATATACTAAAATTCTTATAACGGTCTACAAAACAATTAAATGATCCTTATACAACTAAATATCTGATAAAGTCCCATTTTACACCCTGTATGTATTTAAGGTAGTAGGTCTTCCAAACGAAACAGAAATCGTCTCCTTATTAAAAATAACAAAAAAGATACCACAAAAAATATTTAATTGTATTAGAAGATTAAAATATGATGAGCATTGAAACGGGCTAATCTATATGCTTACTCTATTTTAGTTCCAAAGTAAAGAGCCAATATCTTTTCGGTAGCTCTCGGCGAAGTTTCTCGATAAAGTTTATTTAGGGTAATTTGAACTAACCGATGAACCGAAATTTGCATTTCTCTAACCAGAATCACTGTTTACTTGTAAGAAAGTAAACAAAAAAATTTTATATGTCTTAAACTATCTTTTGTGAAATTTTTTTTAAATAAACTGCTACGCTCAATAATTGATATTCTGTAACACAACAAGAGGGTTCTGCTGTCGTTATCGACGAAGAATACGACGAAAGAGAAAATGGCGGAGTTACGGTTCGCTATTGGACAGATGGGCTCATTTGTTTTTATGTTGATAAAAGGCGGGATGTGTGTTGCAGTTTGGCACCAGGTGCTTTAGTTTTTGGTTTGTAAGTAGCCGTTTGGGATTGTATGGGGGATAAAAGGGAGAGAGAGCTTATTATAAAGCGGCGTCTACCTTGCGGGTTATGAATGTTTTTAATAATTTTGTATGACAATGTAAAATAAGGGGTTGAATTAGGGTTGTTAGTGTAGGGAATATAAACAAACTTATGTGGTTGGTATAAAATGAATGGTATATTTTTCGTTGTGATTATTTTTAAAATGAGAGGTCGTTAAATTAAAAACTTTGTGGGATGTTAGCAGAAGATAGTATAGTGCAAGTTACAGTAAGCTTTTATTTGATTAAAAAAAATGTTTGGTAATTTTTTGAAACTGGATTTTTATCCTAAAAAATTATAAAGTGTGGAAAGCAAAGGCGCGGTTTGAACTTGATGTCAAAGACTTTTTACGACTTAGGAAACTGCAGACCATCATTTCCGTAGGATTTGTAAGGTTCGCTTCCCTGGTTTTTGAATTTTGACATCATCTAACCTCTAAATCGATATTGATATTCTCTTTGTTCTTGCTGTTGTTTGGATTATTGTGTTTTGTTTGGTTCCAAAACGTTCAAAGTGTGCTTTGTACCAACTTGCTCAAATAACAATATAAATTGCCCAAAGAAAAATGTACGTTTACGTTCTACTAGATGAAAACAGACAAAAATCATGGTTCGAAAAAGCAAAAGTTGAACAGGACCAAGAAGATTTGGTGTTGTGAATTTTCAAAGACGAGTGCTTCAAATTTCATCGATAATTTCTTCTTTTCCACGAAAACTTGTTTATTTGGCAAAAATATGAAAACAAACTGATTTTATCTAAATTCGGTTTGTTTGAATGTTTTTGCCTCAAATAAACAAGTTTGAGTGATAAAAATAAAAAATTATGTGATAAAATTTGAAGAGCGAGTTGTATTTGGCAAGATCATTTTTTTCGACAATTCAAAAAGATTTAAATGTATTAAATGTTCAATATTCACTTGGGTGATGGCACTGAATCGGTTTGTGTTCATTTTTCAATAAACTTCGGAGCTTAGTTGCCAATAATGACAAATTAGAAGTAAAATTTTGACGTTTCAATGTAAACAAGATATTCTCGATGAGGAAGCAGAATTATAATAAATAATACCACGAGAGTGAAAATTTTGTCGGCAAAATTTTTCGATTGTCATGAAAGTTTGTTGCTTGGCAATTTTGCAAATGACATTTTCAACAAACCCACGAGCCGTCAGACGAGTGGTTTTGGATTAAATGTCATGAGCAAAATTACCTAAAAGCAACAAACTTGAATACGACAAAAGAAAAATTTTAGAGAAAAACTAAAAAATCATATGTTTAAACGTTTTATTTATTGCAAAATTCAATTATATAAAGCCAAAAAAATAATAACATTCTGAAAAAAAAATTACTTATTTATGTAAAAGGTACAATTATTATAATTGTACGTTGTAGCATTATTTTGGGGATTCTTTTGCATCATAACCTGTGATGAATTTAAGTTAGAAACTGACGATTCCTTTTCTTTATTTTCATTTTCTCGAAGGTTCTCTATAAGTTGGTAATAGTGTTCTTCATTTAATTGTAAATATGGTTTCAAAGAATGGACAGAAGAATGTCCTGTAAGCTTAATTACTTCTTGTTCACCAACTCCTTTTTTTGCTAATGCAGATATTGCAGAAGCACTATGTGAATGATTGGTTATTTTTATTTTTATTGTGTCTATACCAATTGATTCTGCCGATATTTTCGTCCACTTTGAAATTGTATTAATTCCCAATGGTGAATTTTTGTACCATATTTCTTTCTCCAAATTTGGATGTACTGTTAAAAATAATATTGTTGTTGTTAGATAAGGATTGGATTCTCTTTTTTCAATAATTTTTAAAAATAAACGAACGGGACACAAATTGTTGTTAGCATTATTTCTTACCAGCCACTTACTGCCAGATAAAGCTTTTGATCCTCCTTGTGTCGTTTTGGAAAAGATTGGATTATATTCTAGCCTGTCAGTGAAATTACCTTTATTATCATATTCTTTTTTAAAGTAATTAATATCACAATTAGCAGCTTCATTTCCACTCCATGCTAATTCGAACGAATATAAATGAAAAACTTTTTTAGTAACCCATCAGGATTATCTTCAGAATAGCTTTCTACCATTTCCATTAATTCTTCTTTGGTAAACGCGTTAGAACTTCTTTTTCTGGTTTCAGGTTCAGCCTGAAGCTTTTTACGTTATGTATTCCTGGCCAATCTAGCAAATTTATAGTTAATATCTTTAAATGGATCAATTTTGATGTTAAATTCTAGAAAATATTTTTCCTGAACCATTTGAACAGTCGTATTCCAAAGTGTTTTCACACTAGCTTCAGTATAATCAGTTCCATCTCTTTTTTTTCATGTTAAAACCATAATCTTCAGGAATTTTTGCTATAACTTGTAGAAGAAGAAGTATCCTTTTCTAACGTATAATTACGTGCGTCCAGAAACATTCTAAACTGTTCCCACGCAGACTTTTTTGTCTTCATTGTATTTAGCGGTATACTTTGCTTAATTGTACTCTCTATTTCATTTATTGAATTATTTCCAAATCTTGTATTATTCATGTTAATAATACTTATTTAAATTTTTGAAACAGTTTTAATAATTTTTAGACAGCTAAATAAATAAATAAACAGCTTAGTTTCCTTAGAAACCACTAACAAAGATTTTATATTGAATTTTATCACAGAGTGATAGAATTTTATACACATAGATTTGAGCCCCAACCTAAGTGGTAACGACTTTTTAACTTTCCCAAAAATTAAGAAAATTTCAAAGTTTTCAGATCCCAAAAAATGCAGTCAACGCCTTTGACAACAAGCGATAGTGGAAGAACTCTTTCCAGAATTGGTTCTAAAGGATGCAAAAATGCATTTCTATAAACCTACTGGAAATAAGAGATTCTAATAGACAAAACTACATAATTTCTTGTTGATGTTTGTTCCTATTTTTTTAGAAAGACACCAAATTTAACAGAAGAAAAACCAATTTCACCAGAAGCAATTATTGGAAGTGATTTACCGGGAAATTCGGCGCACACTATCAATTCTCCGTTACATAATCCTTCCAAGTCCTCTAACAGAACGTGTTCTACTAATTGCAAAGCGCCTGCGTAAAATTTCCATCGATAACAAAATGCGATACGCATTGCGTGAAATGGAATTTCTTCCTACACCTTGCAAAAACGAAAACAACCTCGGCCCACTCGTTTGGCTGTCAAATATTTAAATCAGATTCAATTTGTATCCATTTCGAAGTATTGAATTCATTTTGTAAAGAAATTTATTTATTAGTAGTTAATTCTTTGAAAAAATTACAAATATTTTGTTAAATTAAAGTGACTGGAGGTTTTTTACGGTCAATGCAGATAATTAAAACTTCTACACACTCATTTTTGGATTATGTTAGTCAGAAAAATTAGCCGGCATTTATAGAAGGCAACTATTAGCAAAATTGCTTTCCCATTCCATAAAAAATGTTTAACGAATGAATGGCCTCTTATGCCCGTACTTATAAACAAGACTTGTTTACATTTACATGTAAAATGTGTCAAAAACTGATGCTCAAGGCCGTGCTCAGCCTCAAGTCTGGTTTATAAGTGGAGGAAAGTCACCAAATATGGAATAGTATCCTAATATGGTTTGCCTTCATTTCTCTAAGACTATAAGTATGAAACGCAACACTCGACCATCTTCTGTTTCATTCGGTCTACTAACTATCGCACCCACACCATCGAGTCAGTTGCGCGAATTCTTAACATCTGGCATGCGTGTTTTGTTTTGTTGTCGTGCAGAAAATTTCAAAGGTAAGTAATAAACGAGTATCACCAGCTGTTATGTTTGTTTACGTAAGTGTTATACTATTTAGTATATCGGTATTATGTTTATTTCACCATTTTGTGATCTTTTGTCATTGGTATATTGTGACTTTAAAAAATATTTAGAAAAGTTTGAACTAGTAGGAAAATCCAAATATGGACAGTCGTCGGTGTCTAATCATGAAATATTAAATTAAATGATTGATGTGTGGGCTCTGGGCACATTATGATTGTGCTGGTCCAGAGTTTGATACTTGTATCTGTGAGTTTTGCAAGTGATTATGTAACTTCTTTCATTTATCACAATATATTATATTTATTCAATTGATCTCAAAGATTAATGTCCCTTTTTGTTATGTTGATTTATGCTTATATTCCATATTATTTGGTTACTCATTTGTGATTTTGTTTTTTGTGTTAGATTTTAATTTGATAACTAATATATTTGACGTATGACTGATTGGTAAAAACATTAAACTGATTTAATTTATATGAAGTTTTTTTTATATCCCAAAAACAAGATGGTATTCCATACTTGGTGACTTTCCTCTACGGACATTAGAATGAGAGTTTCCGTGATGATTTTATTACCCTCAAATTTTAGTTCTTTTTCTTAGTTCGCTTGTTTCCACTAAGTTTTAATGGGCTATTAAGGAATAAGTAAATTTTTACGAGCGTTTGGGTAATGAAAATGCGGCAAACTACTTCCAGAGGAGACATATTTCCGAAAACAAAACCATGGTATTCACACAAAATTTGAAATGGTATATTACGTAACGTGTGTGGTAAGAAGCATTTTACGCACGTGCGTAAAATGCTATACAACACGAGTTACGTATTATACTTTATCTAGGACCTACTTGTACTTGTATTTATAATCTTATTATTAATAATACTTGAACAACCATAATAATAGTTATTATAGTAACAGTACAGTTATTAAACACAAATTATAAATCGCTTCATTTGCTTGTTGAAGCATAAGAAACAACAGTTACATTATTAAAGGTGCTTGGTAAACTTTCTTCTCCATCTCTATTAGGTACTCTATTACAAATGAAAGAAGCACATTAAAGAACTAACGTTCAATCATTATTAATATATTGTTGATAATCGAAAGTCCATTTTTCAATTATAATTGATACATATACTTAGCCCTTTGGCTTTTCACAGGTAAACGTGGCAATATCGAATGTTTTCAAATAGTACATTTTGAATAAAATGGCGACGTCTATTGACAGTTGCTAAGATGTTGCTAGGGAAGCCGTGCGATTTACTTTACAGTTGTGCGTCATTACATTGATGACGACTGTGTGTTATTGACTGATTACTGGGGGGGGTCGTAGGTAAAAAAAATTATATCAATACTTACACTAGGAATATTGTCGTTATTGCACACTGCCTCACTGAGAAGCCTGTCTCTGATCTCCCATGCGAATATCGAAGGACACTCCCTCTTGAACTCGGCAATTTTATTCACCACGGGCGTTGTTGCAACTCTAGGTTTAGATCCACCAATAGCTCTTGGTTTAATAGATCCAGTTTCGTAATACCTGTCAACAAAACTACCATCAGCCAAACATACAGCCAGACTTATTACCAGAATATTACCTGCCCAATATTTTGGAAACGCAGCCGTTGGATACTTGCAAAATCCTAGAAATGTCGCATGGTCGAGCTCCCGAATGAGCTAACTCGACGATCTTTTGCCGGGTAGAGTCTGGTAGTGGACGACCATTTACGTAGACACCTCCTAGTTGATTGATTCCGCTATGACCGGCTGTGGAACATCCAAACAGTGAGTTTTGGCCCATTGCATGGTGCATGAAGTCCTCTTCTGAAAAGAGGTAATACATTTTTATCGATTCTTTGGATATTTGAATCGATAATTACTAATATATAGTGAAATCATAAACTTTGAGGTTATAATTGTCACCTTTCCTATATTTTATGAAATAGGATATTGTGTATAGAAAAAAATGCTGAAGTGATTTGGAATACATATCTTTATTATTAAAACTAACAATGTATTACAATGGTTCCGAGGGAATAACAACCCAGAACTTCCAAAGCTAAGCGGATTGTAGACTGAAAGCGGGAACGTTTAAGTGCGTTATAATCTGATAATACATTAGTGAATAGATAGAGATAGAACGAGAATCGGAGAGAGGAAGGTTGGTGTATACAGTCTATCTATTCAACTATATATCAACAGTGAAGTACTAAGTATTATTTATAAAGGGAAAATAATGGGTAATATTTGTTCAATAATTGACGTAAGGAGACAAAACAAGTTGCAAGATGAGTAGAATGCGTAAAATAAGAAAATGACGAATGAATGAAAAAATTCGATAATTCTATTCGATATCTTGACTCAAAAATTCTTGTAAAAACCACAAAACTATGGATATAGAACTGAATTTTTATAAGGGAACTCTCTAAAAGCCAATCTATTGAGAGAAAATCTCACAATACCATAACCCGAAGAGTTTCCATTTTATGAATCGTCAAAGTAAAACTATTGAAAACAACAAAGAGCCACAATCTGGGATATGAAACAAAGCTTAACTAACAGTTAAAACGTTGTAATGATTACCGATCGATTCAAGGGAAAAGTTCACGTATTTGAGTGGATTTTAAAACGCTATTTTCCATTATTAAGAGACTTAAAGGAGAAAATGTCATCGAAATAAGCATTAATGGCCATTTGCACCGACTTACTTAAAAATTTAACCCTTGCTGGTCTACTATAGGTCGGCTTAGCTAAGTAGCCATGCAATTTGGCATCAATGCAAATTCTAGGAAATTTTTGGTTTAATTTGAGTGATTGGTAACAGTCTTTCGACTTCATATGCCATTATTGTCATTATTTGTTTATGGCATTTATGTTTAGTTTGTGTCTGACGTGGAAATCTAAACATTGAATAACATTCTTCTTGGTGTGTCCGGATCTAACTTTGTGTTGTTGGCATTTCTATAAATCTGGGATACAATGTCGCTAACTCCCTGGATACTTTTGCTATGGTTCTGCTAGCTGTAGCTACATCAATTTGCATAAAATATACAACAGTTATCAGAGAACCTGAGCTCGCAAAAAATCTTTGACAAGTTAGCAACTGGTTGATTGGACTAGGGCTGTTGTTCCTAAAAGTAGCAAACCACCAGCCAACAAGCAACTTTTAGGTTAACAGAATTTAAGTTTTGTTGTGAGCCTCCAAAATTGACGGCTTAGGTTAAGGGAGGTTTCAATTGAGTTTGACATTCGGTGCAACAAAACTATTAACTTTAAGTGGCCCTTAACCCCAAGCTTCACTTAAAATAGTCGGTGCAAGTGGCCATTAGAGACTTAAAGGAGAAAATGAAACGAAATATTTTTGGGGGTATTTTTTGGGAAGAGAAATTGACTGCACTTATTCACCTCGTGAATTTTCTAATTTAACTTTACATCAGCAATATTGCTACAAAAAGGGTTAACGTACAACAAAAATTGTTAAAATCAAATGAGTAGTTCAGGAGATAACCACCGTGTAAAATTTATGGAAAAATAATTTTCTACTGCCCCAAAAGAAGTAGTGTTTCAATTAGAATTGTTCAAATTTTTGTTACACCACTGCTGCCCTTCAGTAGCCTTCATATCATTTCGAAGTTAGTAAGTTGCTTTGAAACTATTCACTGCATATGCCTCGTGTTTGATGCGCCATATTATTATCCCAATTTGATTCACAATGGTTTCGACATTAGACAGATAGATCGAATTATTTCGGGTACTATATGAATGATATAAAGTTTCTTGAACAATAGATCTAACTACTCAAGACATTACTCACTAAGAGGATACTATATTTTAGGTTTGTTACAAAAAGAAAGCAAGGACCTTGGGAAATTGATAAAAATGATATAGATCAGTGGTTCGCAGGAACTGTAGTCCACGTAGCTAGATTGAAATGATACTTCCAAGTGGAACAGCACAAGATCTCCAACACAACACGCTTTCACAGCTTCCGTGTCCACGATCAGGTTCAGTCGTGGCTAGGTAATTACCACGACCCTGAAGACTGGGACTGGAGAAAATATGGACAGTTATTTTCATTCCAATACAAAGCTCACAACCTCCAGCACCCATTGAGCTTCTATAGTTGATGTTCTGCAGATGTAACGGTAACTGTGGACGGCCTCAAATGTTCTGCAGTGTGCATCCATCGGGGAGGCTTCAAAATTAATTGAATAAAACCTTTTTTAAGAAGAATCTTTCTATAAAAATAACTATAACTAAGTAACGAAATATTAAACATTAATAAGGGCCAGATAAGGAAAGTGATTGATCGGATCGATCCAATATTTTCAATTTTTTAAGGAAAATGTCCGGAATTGAGAAAAAATACTACTCGACTTCCTTCTTGGGTTTATTTTGTTCTTTAAGCAGATAACAAAATCACCAAAAATCCTTCAGTATGAAACCAGCCGTTGAAATTTATTTAATTCCGGTCTAGGTCTTCATTCGCATTTATCTACATCCACAATTCACATACACTCGCTAATCTACCTTGTACGAATTCATTCAAAGTGGGTGAATCACGCTCGGAAAAGCACAAAATAGGACAAAGATTAAATCCTATCTTGAAAATGGCTGCTATACGCATCGAAGACAACTTTACGGGTGTTAATCTTCTCATATAAGTACGCGAAAATCCTGGAAAATGTGTCTGGTTAACGTGAAAATTGTGAATTTTCGATGGGAAATGCATATTAGAGTAGCGACAGTTGGTTAGTTCTTTCCGCAGTACAAAAGCCTCCAAAAATAGTCGAATATTCATTAAGAAATCTCTTCTTGAGTCAAAATACGTTCAAAATTACATTTTTCTGAGTACCTACTATAAAGATTCAAACAAGAAACTAAACACTTCAACTTGGAAATAATTTTCAAAATAAAAAATATCTGCAACCTATTTTGCTTCATTGATTTCTATAAGCTTATAGTATGTTTTTTTGTTTAGATTTGCGAATGTCGGTAACAAGATAAGCGGGAGGAATCCTCTTTTCATATATAATGGAAACGAGGAGAGGAAAATCCACAAGCACAACAATAAACCTCAAAATCAAGAACGATTCCAAAACCACAGTTTATGTAATCCTCTAGAGGGAGTTTTCGATTCTAATGTAAGTATACAAAAAGATCTTCATGAACCAATTGTTGTACAAATGAATTTGTTGTTGATAAAAAAATGTTGTATTCATTTGTTTTTTTATAATTACAATTACTCAGGAATACTTAGAACAGCCACAATTTGAGAGGAATCGATTTACAAGTTTGGTTCAAAGGCTCAAGATTATTCTTTCACTACATCTTTTCTATTACAAAATCCGAAACTACCAGCAGCTCATTCTTTTCAGAGACCATCAGCAATCTATTTCAGGACAGCTCCTTCACTACCTGGTGCCCATAACAAACTTAGTTTGCTGTATTCACCCAGTTGATTGAAGGATAGTTTGGAGCTCACAGCTGTTTTAGACTTGTAGTAAGATTCAGAGCCTTTAAAGCAGACATAAAGTGCGTGAGCTTTTTCATGAATTGGGGTATTTCAGCCCTAAGTATCCCAAGATGTCCACTTAGATCTCCTGGGTATAAAGATTTAGCCTGAGTTAACCTATAGGCGTTAGAAAAGCTATCCTCTGTACTTTTACATGTATTGGAGGAAGGTCAAGATTAACCTCTACTTATAGGATTTTTTTCGAAAAAATTAGATGTCCTTTACTTATACATTTTTTTTTCCAATATCTGTGTGAAAAAAAGTGATTATCAGTCAATATTCCATTATATCTCGACAATCTACCGAACAAGCTTCACCGAAGTGGCTCCTCGTCGTTACCCCATAACGAATTCAACTTTCGAACGTTTGTTCTTTTGAGTGTTCGCCAACACCACCCCCATAATAATAATCGTACGATGCAAAATAACCCTCCACCCTGGCTGTTCGATTGCGAGCACGCTGATGCCTTTAATCAACCAGCAATTACACAAGTTTTTCTCCATTCTTTTCTCTCCCTTTTTGTAATGAACCAGTTAATATACGCCAACCCTCCGGCCTTACATGCATTTTGATTTTCTTACATGGAACCGCTTGTGGGTTTTTTTAAAAGATCGCAAATTGCTCGGCTCGAGGGTCGGGACTCTAATTGTTTTAAGTTCGATTACATTGTCTCTAGGCACACGGCATTGTGGGAGAAGTAATCGTGATTTTTTTTCACGTACTTGTTGACTAATTCGAGAGCTCTGCTGGAGAGCGTTTTGATGAAGGAAGGATATTTTCCCAGTTTTTCTCAAAATTATTTTATATTTGCAAAAAAAACTTCAAATTCGTCTCGTTCACTTCTATCTTCTATCTCTTATAGCCGCCGTCTTTGGTCGGCCGTTCTTGTTCTTTGCTTTATCTCGGCGAGCTCGTGAAAATGGCGTCTCTTTGTTGACTCGGTAATCCGTAGTTCGCGACACTCCACGTTTAAATTACATTAACCTTTACATTACATGCCGAATTGAGGACGTACCCAGACGTGAAAGAGCTACGGAGTGGGAGCTTTAGACATAGCTGTTGGAGACGAAGAATTTACAAGGTGAGCGCTGTTGCCAAACGGTTAATACATTTCGGAAAAATAAGACAAAAATCTGTATTGAATTTAAGACATTTAGGACGTTACATAATATTCAAATGTCTCAATCATTTTGTTATTATTGAGTGGACGTTCATTATGTTAGATCGCCTTGTAGGAGAATGGTTACAGCAGAGTTCTGTTGGTGGTGGACTATTTCAGCTGTCAAAAGCTGAGAAGCAAAGTCAGAGCTGCTCCTTTGCTTCAGTTGTACACTTCAATCGCCTAGGAGTTGCAAATTTATGTCTGCTTCAAAGGCTCTGAGTCCTACAAGTCTACAATCCCTTCAACAGCGTCGAAGAAATATTTGGCTGACCAGGAAAAACCTACGTTTAACAGTAGGATTTCTGACTGGCCACTGTCGACTAAGGAAACACCTCCATACTATGTGGTTAGTGGACACACCTCTATGCAGGATGTGTGAACAGGAAGATGAAACTGTCAGGCACGTCTTAGACGAGTGTCCGGAGCTATCGTCAATAAGAGAGTGTGTGTTCGGTGAATCTTGACCTACACCTGCCGATATGAAGAAGATGTCTTCTAGAGACCTAGATACAACTCCTCGGGAGGATGTACATGTGGCCTAAGTGCTGTGAGACTACACTCACCCTCCCTACTTTACAGATACAGAGAGACAGATGTAATGAAAGTGAAGGAATAATCCGGATCTGAAAATATTATGTATGATTGTTACCTTTATGTGGCATTTTCCAAAGAGCTTCAGCGCAGGGTGATTCCCTCAACGAAAGCGTTTTTGCAGCGGAAATGACTGGAGAAAACCCGCCCGGGGTCGGGACGGGTCCGGATGTGGCTCCCAGGTTGATCTCTTGGGATTACCTAAAAAAATATTACAAATATTTACAAAATAGAAATTAAAAAAGTACTTTTAATAAATGTAGGTTAAAAAAAGGGCGTGCATAAATTCGACGCTAGGTACCTCTACTAATCCTTCTACCTGTATTATTTTGTATAAAAATATCAGAAAATAAGAAATAGAAAACTAAAAAAAAAGAAAACCCAGGCCCAAACCCGGTTGATCAAAGTGTAACTATGTATAAAAATATCAGAAAATAAGATATAGAAAACTAAAAAAAAACAAGAGAACCCAGGCCCAAACCCGGTTTATCAAATATAAGCTTAATCCTTAAAGGACATAATCCTTCCGGCAGCGTCCAATTTAAGAGTGTCTCTTTTGAGCTACAGGTAGTTAGCGTCCAATTTGAGGCCGCCCAAAAAAAAGCAAGTTGAAAGTCACTAAGATCTTACATTTTATAAAACTTTTATCTAAATCATCAGCTATTGTCTTTAAAACGATTCACGCTTCAATATTTATTTCCGTTAATACAAACTTGGCCTAAAATCCAAAAAGGAACAATAAAAAGCACCGTTGATTCAATTAACTGTTAAATACATCTACAAATAATAATCGCTTATCACGATTCGATCGCTCATCGTTTCCTGATATCACCCATCGATAATACAGATAACTACAAAACAAACAAACATTGTTCTCTTCTAATTCAGTTGTCTATATAATATGCAGTCACAGGCAATCAGCGGCAATGGCGGTAACAAAAGAATAACGCATTGGACATTTGAAATTTGTCTTCATTTACTTACAGTGGTTACCGACCACCCGCCGCTAACAAAAGAATGTCTTTGTCACGGATATATTTTGCTACTCATGTTTATATATCACGATCCTCGGAAGTCAGAGGAGGATTCGATATCATTACAATCTTTATCTACAGTTTTTTTTTTAAATCATATTTGAGGACCATGTAATTATGTTTTTAGACGACGCCCGAAGTTGCTCGTTCTGTATTCATTTACATACCGAAAGTTGCGTTTTGAGTGTTCCATTTAGTGAAAGTGACACTTCCGTACTGCAAAACACTTTCGGGGCGCTTTTTGAGTATTACATGTAGTAAAAGTGACAGTTCCGTACTGTAAAACACTCTCGGGACGCTTTTTGAATGTTCCATGTAGTGAAGGTGACAGTTCTGTACTGCAAAACACTTTCGGGACGCTTGTTGAGTGTTCCATGTAGTGAAAGTGACAGTTCTTTTCTGCAAAACACTCTCGGGACGCTTTTTGAGTGTTCCATGTAGTGAAAATAACAGTTCCGTACTGCAAAACATTTTCGGGACGCTTTTTGAGTGTTCCATGTAGTGAAAGTGACAGTTCCGTACTGCAAAACATTTTCGGGGCGCTTTTTGAGTGTTCCATGTAGTGGAAGTGACAGTTCCGTACTGCAAAACACTTTCGGCACGCTTTTTGAGTGTTCCATGTAGTGGAAGTGACAGTTCCGTACTGCAAAACAATATCGGGACGCACTGGTAGAGATATATACATATTGCATTCACATCCAATCCAATAAATATTAATAAAATTGTCCTGGAGGTACAATCAACATTACTTTTTGCAAATAATTAATAAATTGACATTGCAAATATCATTAAGTATATTATATTGTTCAATAAATAAAATGTTTATAATTCTCAATTATGTATTTTCTTTCCTCAGTGTAACTGAAAAAGTTTTGGATCTTATGCGTCGTCTAAGAAATGTTGTGTACGCCGCGGCTGAAATACTACTTTGTCGGACTCGTCTGTTGCTCGTCTCGCAATTTTCAGACTCGTCCAACAAAGTAGCACTTTCAGTCCTTGGCATACAAATAACTATTGTTTTGTTGGTAGATTTGGCTGTCATAAGTCATGTGTCGTTATTATTTTTCAGAAATATGCAATTCTCTGACCTTGACCAATGACGTAAAATGATAGAGCATAAAAAGGCTTTAATATGGAAACATATTCGTCAAGATGGATTGAAAAACAACAAAGCTACAAACCATCAAACGTCAAACTTGAATGCTTATTGTTCAACAAGAGGGCACTCACATCACTTTGACAGTCTTAACTGGGAAATTCAACTACAATGAAAAGGAAAAAAGGCTCTAGTATGGAAAAATATTTGTCAAGATGCATTGAAAGTAGCTCTTCTGGCAAAATCAACTGTAAGTAAAACTTTAATAAAATAAACGTAGTAAAGGGTGAAACAAACTTCCTTGAAGCACACCCACAATTATTATTACAAAATTCTTATGCAAAATAATGCAAATTATGTGAAGAAACACATCAGCATCAATCACTGTCGAATTTATTTGAAAAAATTATTTATCTTCAAACTTCTCGTATTGTCTCACATCAATAGTAAAATAAAACCCGTCCTGACATTATCCTCCAGCACCTTTTTTCGATCTCGTACAATAGCACTAGGATGCACAGACATGCCGCCGAAGAAGAAGAAGATATTCACCTTTACACTCTTGTGATAAGTGAATATTTTGACATCGCTTGACTGGTTGTCAATGATTTATTGAATTTGTTTGTTTTTGTTCATGGTTCACATATTGAAATGAGCTTCTTGCGACCTTAGGTGGTTGTCTAACTGCACTTCGCAAGCCGATTGTTGTATTCAAGAATAAAGCAGTAGTCGAAGGTATAGCTAATAGTATAATGAGATGTCTGAATTATTACGGGAACTATTTTTAATTGGAGAAATGGTAAAAATATACCGCTAGAAGTCTCCCCCAGGAGAGGGGCAGGGGTGTATAGTGAAATGAGAAACACAAAATGCTCGTTCTCACTAGGAGAACATACCTCTGTATTTCAGGCAGAGATTTATGTTATCCTAGAATGTGTCAGAATTAACAAACATAGGACTGACACTCAAAGGATAAACATACGAACTGACAGCCAGGCAGCCCTTGCATCTTTATAGTATGTACAAAAAGTACGAGGAGTAATAAACCCTAATTAAGTATGCAAAACCTTTACATGGAACACCATGAAATTTTTGATAAATCTCTTACTTTAAATTACATTTCTTCCGTAAATCTAAAAACCAGGTAGATCGACCCCGTATTTGTTTCAGTTGTAGCAAAGTTTAGGGTTTCTTCATTGTTAAAGGATTAGTAGATAAGCAATAACGCAATGCAGTGGTGTGTATTTTGGGAAAAGAATACGTTTTAAATTATAATATAATAAAAAATGAAAAGAAATAATTATTGGAATAGATTTATTACTTACATTTTATTCTATATCCGACTCGGAAGAGGAAGAATCGTTGTTGACATTAATAATAATAGGGTCGATTAAATCATCACAAATATTGTCAATTTACCACATATTTGCCTCTACTTTGATAACATGCTCGATACAGTTTGTCCAATTTTCCTTACTAACATGACTTACAGCACTCTCAAACAATTTCACATCGTTTATTTTAAAAGTAGTATTTTTTTTTCCAACTTCCCCCTTTACCTGAGCCCATATTAATTCTATGGGATTAAGTTCACAATGATAAGGGGGAAGTTGAAGAACTGATATACCACGAGAAGAAGCCATTTCTTCTACAATGTAGGTTTTGTATTTATTCTTGTTCATTTTTGCAATTCTGTAAAGTTCTTTCCTTAGTGGATCTTTTGGAAACTTAATATTTTTCGAAATAAGCCACTCCAAAAGCTCTGCTTTACGCCAACAACTTGTGGGCAATGCTTCTCGTAACCGTGAATGGTAACTTGCGTTGTCCATAACAATAACAGCCCCTTTTGGAATCAGATCCAACATTTGAACAAACCATTCCTCGAAGACATCCCTATTCATATCTTTGTGATAGTACCCCGTGCGTTTTGAAATAAAAGTTAATAATCCACCATCAACAAAACCTTCAGAACTTCCGACATGGACAATGATAAGTCTTTTTCCTTTTCCAGATGGTGGCTGCAAACCTTACGACAAACCTTCTACGAATGCCTGCCTTCCGCTTTTAATGTTTTCATCTTGCCAAGATTTGGAAACTGTATATCCAGCATTTATCCATGTTTCGTCTAAGTAGATTTTCAAATTTTGTTCTCTGGCATGTCGAATGCTTCTTAAATAGTCTCTTCTCCAAAAAACTATTTCCGGTTTATCTATCAAGAGAGATTTTATATTATGTTTTGTATATCTGAAACCCACATCTTTCAAAAGTTTGCATAATGTCATTCTGGAGAATTTTGGATAGTCCGTATCTTCTTGCACTGATGTCATAATTTTGTCAAGTGTTGGAATTTCCTTTCGTAAGTAAAATCCATGGACTTTACGCCTTAGTCTTTGTTTTAATGACTCATCGATCTCAATTGGTTTTCGGCCTGAAGGAGTTTTAGGGGGTTGAAGAGTTCCATTCTTGCTTTCTTTTAGTAATCTATAAATTGTTGATTTAGCAACACACAACATAGCAGCCGTTAATTCCACAATATCATCAACACTTGCACTTGGATCCTTGTTTTTCAATGATATATAACAATTCAATATCAGAGTTTTTTCATTTAAAGATAATGGACCTGTTTTTGGTCGTTTAGATGGTCCTTGGCTTATCGACATTGTTTGGTACTTGCACAATTAACATTCAACAAATGTTTTAAATATATTCCAACTGTTTACAATATTATAAAAACCATACAACTTCATACAACTTTACTCAAAGAACTAATACTAAGTACTGATTTAATGTACCTACTTTCTTCTAAAATAATATTCCCGATAATGTTTCTAAGAAAAGCATAGCTGCAACTCATTCGTTCAATACAAAATGTACCTTACGGTATACCCTCTTAAAATATATTTTGGTACGTCTATGAAATCTACTTAAATGAATGATTTATTACTCCTTGTCCTTTCTATATAGACTATAAATAGCCGCAAGGTAACATCAAGACTGGTAGAAGAATGCCAGGAAGAACTAAATAAACTGGCAGACCACATTAAAAGTAAGATTAGTGTGGGTGCTGGGTCATAACGGTATTTCTGGAAATGAACAAGCTGACGAACTCGCGAGAAGAGGTTCCAAGCTGACGAACTCGCGAGAAGAGGTTCAGACAAACAATCTTCTGAGAAGCCAATGTGCCACGTTACTCTAAGGAACGGGGATAACTGGATGTGTGGACTAAATGTGGGAGTAGAGTACAATAAGCCAATAGGCTGCAGCGCTCCCGGCATCAGAGCGCCTTCCAAAACACAAAAAATACTGCTAGAGGCTCAACTCAGCCAAAATATGGTGAAATAGAAAACAATATCTGCACCCGAGAATAATAAGTCCATTTTATATTCAAACTAAAAAACATTTAACAATGAAGTAGCTTTTATAAAAGAAATCGAGCAAAATTACCATTGGATTTGATTCAAAAACCTCTCGCCGAAACGTGCATTCTATCTCTATTACAACCCTATCAACTTTTCAGCATCTTTTCAAAAGTAGTTTGCCGAACTTTTGAAGCTTTCACGATACTAAAAGTACCTGCTTGTGCTTTTGACGACAGATTCCAACGTAAAAGTCGTTACAATTTTATATACGAAAAGCGCAAATCCTTTAAAAGTTTGGCATAAAAGCGATCCCTTTATATAAATCTGTAGACTTCCAAGTTTGCTGTGTACTGTACTAAGCAGTATCTAACGGTTCTCTTGTATATTTGTTGGAGTGCAGTTACTCTCGCGTTCTCTCACTGCAAAAAAAGTCCTTTTGATGTTCCTTTAAGCTTTAAAATTATATGTAACTACATCATTAACCATGAGCGGGCTTAAACTGTTTTTAGATTTACACTCGCTTTAATTAAATATACCTTTTATATTCACGTATCACTCTCAAACGATGGGAAAATTGATTTTTTCTCCAACCATCAAGAAATGTAGACATTTTTGTACTATTTTCAGGTGTAAAAGCCATCAATTCCCTTACCGTACAAAAATTTGCTCGTTGCTTAGCAACACTTTTAATCCTAGGACTAAAAGTAATTGCATTTGAGCTCTCTAATTGAAATTTGAAGAAAAAAACATTGTCTCTTACAAACTTAGTAGAACAAACTAATTGGGCAACTATATATAGGTATTTATTTGTTATTTAGTGATATTGAATGAACAATTGGAACAATTATTGCCAAAATTCAAAGCACCACTGAAATTATCACTAACAATTTTCGAACAATTCAAAAGATTTTCATTAATGTTAGAACAACTCAAAATATTCTCAGTAACTGTTGATGAAACATTCGAGGAAATATCTGAACAGGTACTTGTACCTTCTTTGTCAGGTTGCAATATTTTACTGGCATTTTTGCTAATACGTGATTCTTCAATATATCCTTCTGCTACCGTACTCGATTTCCAACCTCTATGTCTTTGAAGACAAGTGAGGTCACCGCCACCATCAATAAGAAGTGTAGCAGATGTTCTTCTTAGCGAATGTCCAGTGTACTCCTTCCAATTTTCTAACTTGAATAATTTTGCAATTTCTTGTGGCACGGCACTAATTTTGTTAATACCAACAACCATTCTTTGACACTTCCCATTAACATACTTCAAAAATAAACGACGCTCCTGTATATTTGATGGCTGTTGTGGAACATATTTTCGAAATAAACGCAAATAATTATCGCCTATAATGGTAAACAAACAAAAGGTTTCTTGTTTTTTGTCTGCAAAATTTTAACGACCTGGGGTGCGATTTTCGAAACCATTCGGAAGTAAATCGTATACGAAAAATGGCCATTTTCGTATGAAATTTAAATAACCTAATTTTCGACATGCTCAAACGGTAATCGTATACGAACACTTTCGTATGGCTTGTTTCGAGTGGGTTCATTCCATTCGAATAAATGTTTTCGTGTACGGGAGTGTAAATTTACATAACCTAGATTGAAAATATTTGTGTTTGGTATGTCATTAATTTGAATAATAAATGATATAAGGAGCAATTCTATAAGCAAATGTTAAATTTTAACGCACAGTTAAAAATAAGACAATCTGCTAACCCATTTTTGCAAGTCTGTATGCATATTAAGCTTTAATGTATTAACGGAAAACTCTTTATTGGATACCATACATGTTGAAATCCGAATTATAATCTTGACTAGGTATATATTAAAACATTTATAATAGCAGAAGCTTTGTCAAATATATCGGCGTACCGTTAATTTTTAACCACTTCTTATAGAATTGACCCTATAATCAGTTATAATATGGCAAGTTTTGATGATTTAATTCATTTAAATTTCATTAACGCTATACAAGAAGCGGAAGAGTTAGCAGATAGACCTCCTAGGATCTTTAGCTTTAACCCATTCATTCAACCTTTCGAGGAATATTCAGAAATATTGTCACATTTTTTATTAAGAGCAGCACTGGAACTTAAACCTCCCATTTTTTAACAACAAACAATAATAAAGGAAAAATGCTAAATAAATAATATCAACAGCCAGTTTGGGCTCACTACACTTAATACAGTAGTTGGAATATTCTTTGCATAGAACTATTAGAACTGCATAGATATATTCTTTGCTTCTCAAATGTCACAAGTGACAAGACCATACGATTATGCGGCGTTGTCGGCTGTCAAATTCTTCGTGTACGAACGTTTATTCGAATGGTGTTGAAAAATACACATTTAGCACCGTATACGAAAAACTTCATGTGGAAATAACCGTACACGCATAATATTCGTGTAAACTCGAAAATCACACCCCAGGACCGAGTCCATATCTTCAATGTCATTAATTTTCAAATGAACTAGTTCGTCACAACGCATAGCACCTCCAATTCCTAATACTAGAACAACCTTTATCATCAAATATACATTATCAGGTGCCATATCCAATCCAGGAACCGATCCACTTCCTCCTTTGTAAAAACCCTAGACTTTTTAGGTATATATCCATCACTTTGCCTTTTTAACAATGCTCGTAAACAAACCATTTTTGATATCCAGTGTGGATTGCAACATTGAATACTGTGACCAAAGAGTGGATGGCTTGACGGTCTTCGTTAAATTTGAGAAATACACCATAAGAACACTCTACGCATAGTTTTACACATTTTTTTCTTCACACCAATCCATGAATCACTGATATGCAAGTTCATAAACTTGGCGAGATTTGGGTGGCAAAAGATTTAGATATACTGCTTCGACACTTTCCAATATATCTGCAGGTATATTTTCATCGTGTTCGGGATTTTGAAAGCAGCGTAAAAACTACTACAAAAATTATATGATTAGTACGTCTACTTAACAATCAATATTTACCAACAATACCAGATATCCATGACTACCGACTTGCTATCGCTGTTATAATTAATAGGTGTTCAAATTTATTACCAAATTATTAACGATCTTTGAATAAAACTAAATTTATTTTAATTTTGACTTGGTTGTAGAAAAAATAGTATATATCATACGGACTAAAAGTGTTTATTTTTACTCGCAATTTTGCATTCGCTCGGCTGCGCTGCGCTCCGCCTCGCAACTCGCAAATATTGCTTCTAAAAAAATATGCACTTTTAATCCTTATAATATAATATACTATTCTACAAACCGGCATGTAATATTCGTGAAATTGGAGCATGATTGGGCTTTTCAAATACCACTAAGTATTCAAAAAATTGTACATGTAAACCTCACAGCAAAAATAATTCACTGGCAAGAAATGTACAGACTTTATTAGTCAATTGTTTGCTTTCTTGGATAACAATAATAATAATTGCATAAATAACGTTGAAAATTTAGCTTTACACTTTTCCTAACCAAACTTTTCCCTTTCTTTAAACATCCTCTCTAAATAAAAATAGTCGTAAATCATTCAAACATCCTTAAGATTATTCTTCCATGAAATTTGTTATTAATCTTTAAATATTTAAAAGAGAAGTGCTAATATCTACCTACTTAAAATATTACAAGGGACACAAGAGAAGCTTTATAACTATTCTAAAGAACAATCTTTTTTTCCTGAAATATTCCTTCTTTAAACAAGACCTACCGCTACGTTTTTATTTAAGAAGAAATATAAAAAAAATTATAAAACAACACTGTATCTAAATTATAGAAAACATTTGATAATCTCGCCCGTTCGAATTGAACACAGTTCCAAATGATTCTGTAATTAAGAACGAACCAAAGGATCGCCTCTTCTTCATGAACCGCATTCAATACACCGAGGGTTCATAGAAATCGGCATACATCACTGGGAAACTCTTCACATAATTAGAGACCGAAGTCAAACACATTTTTACAACAGCTTAAACTTAATGATGTGGGTTTATATAATTGTAAGAGTTGTGGAACTTCAAAGAGAAATTTTCTTTCATGGAAATTTCAAGTTGCCGGTTTTAAAATTCGAGTGGATGTCTCGGCAAAGAAAAGTTAGTTTCGGGTAAAGGGATTTTTGATATCGAAAATATATGTTGCAATGCTGAGAAATGTTCGGGTCTTTGTTGATTTATTTTATTTTTTTACAAAATAAAATTAGTAGATTATCCAAGTGGATAATCTATCAATTAAGTTAGATGGATCT